>JAKUCV010000901.1:124725-144914 GCA_028386065.3 Turnera subulata | reverse complement strand
CACAATACCATGTCATGTAGGGAGCAAGAAGATTGAAGGAGCCCTATGCGACTTAGGGGCAAGTGTCAGCCTGCTGCCACTTTCCACCGCTCGAGATATGGACCTTGGGAACATCAAGACCACAAGGATGAAAATCCAGCTTGCTGACCGGTCGCTTGTACATCCTGTTGGTGTATTAGAAGATGTACCTGTAAGGGTTAGTGACTTCCTCATACCTGTTGATTTTGTGGTCACAGATATTAGATGCCCACACACCTATTATTTTGGGGCGACCATTTCTTGCCACGGCCAGAGCATTGATAGATGTTGAGAAAAGAAGAGTGACACTGAGAGTCGAGGAAAAGACAATGAACTTCAATATGCCGAGAGCCCCTGAGCCAGAACTGGACTTAGACACCTGCTGCCAGTTCGACACTATTGATAATGGCATCAACACAAGGCAACAGGCTCAGCCTGTCCAGCAGTATGTCCAACAACCTCTTCCTCAGAAATTAAACAAGGTGCATTTGGACGTAAAGGGTAAGACGATGGTTTACAAGGAGAAACCTCCAGAAAAGAACAGCGAGCAAAAATCCAAACGTGTCTTCAAGAAGGGAGGCCATGTCTTTTTTCGAGAAACAAGGCGATCCAAATGGACTGGTCCATTCACCATTCTTCGTTGTTTACCTCATAGGAGAATGGAGAATGGAGGTGAAGGAATCAGCCCGTTCATGGTCCATCGCAAGGAGTTAAAATCTATCGCCCTACTATGGACACCTTCAGGGAGATTCAATCTCCCCAAAACCCTCCAACCACCTAAGCGAGGAGAATGTCCAGCTACAAGACAAGAAAGAAGCGCTTCTTGGGAGGCAACCCAAGCGAGGTAATTTTGGATTCCCCGTGACTTTCGTTGATTTATATTTGAACATTTGGTTTGTTTTTGGTTTTTCTGTCTCTTCTGTCTTGAGCAGTCAGTTGCTGCAACTCGATGATGGATGGAGTCATCAAGTTAGAGGCTCATCAGAGAAGTCCTTCCATACCCTTTTCGATTCTAAGTCTCAACCATTTCATTAATGCTTGCACAGCCTCAACACAGGCTGAGCCTGTGATGTTTAACCCCGCCACATAGGATAGAACTTTCAGTTTGGGGTAGTTTTTGTAGCACATTTTAATTCATTTTGCAATTATTTGTTTTCTTAGTTTGTATTTGTTTCGGCATTGCACCCATTTCTGTTTTGTTCTTGCAGTGAGGACACTGCAAATTTTTCAGTTTGGGGTATTTTCGGGTGCAATTTAACTTTTTGTATGCTTTTTGTATTCCTCACAGCATGATGCATTTTCTGGTGTACTTTCGAATTTTAAATTAATGCAAGTTTCAATTCTCATTTTTCATTATATTTCTTACAGTGTGAGCCTGTCCTTATATTTATGCACCCTCTGCACTTTTTATCTAATTCTGCTCATATTCTAATCACATCACTTGTCTTACTCCTCTTAAAATAAACAGAACACGTATAATTAAACAACTGGCATCACATGAAATCTGCCAAGAAGAGAAGGGTCCTGCTAAAGTATCTTTTCTACTTAGTACAGGCTCAGCCTGTACACCTTAGAACAGGCCCTCACTTCCATCAAGGCAAAATTTTATGCAGAATCTTCAAGCAAGGAAAGGATCTAGGCCATCTTTCACATACCCATCAGACCTCACAAATCCATACCACTCTCGTCTGTCCATTGCCACCCCATTTGAGCCGACTAGATGGCCCCCTATTCATTTCTTCACCCTGTTTCACCTCACCATAACCACTTGAAACCGAAACAGGGGCCATCATGTGCTAAGGCACAACTTCTTCCACACAGCCTCACCCTGTTGATGAGTCTGTGAACAAGAAGCAATCCCGCCGAGCATCTGAAGCTGTCTGAGCCTAACAAGCACATATCCAGAATGCTACCCAACATCTTGTATTGATCTCCTCCCAGCTGCAAAATAAAAAAAAAAAAAAAAAATAAAAAAAAAAAAAGGGAAAGAGAAGTTGGGATGTGAGAAACACTTTGTGAATCAAACTCCATCTCAACACAAGAGGATACAATGAACCTCTGGGTAGCATGGAAAACGCAAGGGATATGGAGCCAACAGCCCCTATACAGCCTCAGTCTGTCAACATGAGAAACTGGGAATTTCGAAGTTCACAGACCACCAACTTTTGCTCAATCCACCCTCCATCCATTGAGAACCACCACCCTAGCCCCAATATAACACAGCCAAGCCCTAGTGATCCTAACTTGAAGACTTATGCACATTAGTGGAGATGGAAGTGACGAGCCTGCATATGAGGTGATGTTTTCAAATCCTAAACTTTAGCAGAATTCTCTCCAAGAGGTAGAAGAATGGATACCAGTTGCCAAATTATTCCTGTGATTTTTATGACCAAAAACTACTGACAAGGATTGTGGTTAGACTTGATGCAGAACTAAAGGAAAATCAGTAGATGTTTGAATTAAGGCGCCACAAGGAAGAAACTTAGTGAAATCCTGATGAACTGAAACTTCTCTTTCTTCCTTTCGAAAACCATTCCTCCTTTTCTTTTCTTTAATTGCTTGAGGACAAGCAAAATCTTCAGTTTGGGGTATTTTGATGCATGTGAAATATGCATAGTTTTAAGGCATGATTTTGTACACAAACCATCCTCAATTCACTGTGATTATGTGCCTCATATGCAATATTCCATCATATTCCTCCAATTTCCATCCCTTACTGTGTGATTAGTGGTTTCAGGTACATTTTGGCCAAATCGATGGGATTTCATTGAAGAATATGAGGATACAGCCTCAGTCACAGCGTGAGCCTGTGACAGAGTCTGTGAGCCATCCTTGAGGCCGTCGATTCAACAAGAACCCAGCAAACAACCTCAAACCACCTTCGGATCACCAAGTTTTCACTGAATCACATTGCACTCACCACGATCCAGGAAGTCCTCATGACATCTCACCATCGACGAAAGAAACAGGAGCCAATTAAAGGAAGAATTTGAGAAAGAGCTGTCACAGCCTCAGCCACAGCGTGAGGCTGTACACGCGGCAGAAACCCAGAAAATGCAAAAAGAATAAAGAACGCCGCCACTTGCACCACCCGCTCCACTAACTTAAAATAGTCATTCTCCTGACATTCCCAGAGCACTTTGAAGGAAAAGGAGCAATGGGCACATGACGCCCAGAAGGAATCTTGGTTATCCTCTGCAAAAGGGTGTCTTGGAACTCACATCCCACCAATCGACGCTGCCCATCCCGCCTGCTCTGACAACACCGCTGGAGATTCTGCAACTTGACCGACACCCATCATTTCCAGCAAGTGGGGAAGAAGAGGAGAGAGAGAGAGAGAAAAAGAGAGCGGCACCTACAAGAAGAGGAGTCGGGGGAAGCAAGCGAGGAGTCGAACAGTGGAGAAAACACCACAAAAGCTCCAAGGGAAACACGATTCTGCAGTTTTCTGGGCAGTAATCGTGTTGTCCCACAACCAACTGTTCAAGACAGAATGCTTTTCACCCCTTCCACTGTCGTTTTTGTATTTTCTGTTATGAACTAAACAACCCCTTCTTAGGTTGAAGGGGGAAGCATGTACCCGATTTGTGTTTAATGAACTGCTCTTGTTTTAACCCCTTCCTTCTTGCTTTAGTTGTTGAGTTATTAATCCATGTCTAGGTTCTGATCAAACCAATGCATGAACTCAGGTAGCTAGGTGAAGGACCAAAAGGAGAAACCATAGTTACCAGAAAAACAACAACCAAACCTTAGTTTTTAACTCGTGACAGAATTAGAAACTAATTGAGGAATTAGCCTCAACACCAAATCTTCATCCCCCTTGAGTTTGACCTATGCGAAAGCACTTGGAAGATGAGAACCTTGGGAGGAACCTGTGAGTGAAAACAAATGGGTTCAGTATAGGTTGAGAGCGCCTGCAAGAACCAATCCTTATAATTGACCCTTTAGTCGGCCACAGCCTCAGACTGCGCCCAGCACAGCCTCAGCCTGTCACAGTGTATGTTGCTGTCGACAGTGTCGAGCTGTGTCAAGCACAGCCTCAGTCTGTGACAGCATAGTCAAGAGATAACCACCTCCTAATTTGATTCTTGATTGATTATTGGGTAGCATACTCTTATTTCAGTAGCAACCTGGTGAAGAACCGAAAGGAGAAGCCAGGAGTGCTAGACCTACAATAGTCAACCTTCACTCCTTAAGCATTCGAAAGAAGGTAAGGAGAGGCTGTGGGAACCAGCACCAACATTAAACTTCATCCCTAAGTGGACGTCTGCTCTAGTGACAGGGGGTAGATGGAAGCTTAAGGAACTATTAATAAGATCGAAAGCCGTTGATAGTACCTTAGGTTGGGAGCCCCGGCAAGACATCTCATTAGTCACAGCCTCATCACAGTGTCAGTCTGTGACTGAGGCTGTAGAGCAGTTCGTGAGCACAAATCAGGACATGTGGATCCCGGATGCCTAAGAATTCACCATTCCTGATCTCTCCCTCATTTAGTCTATTGTTACATTTATTTTACTGTTTATTTTGCTTCTTAATAATTATTCACCAAATCCATCACCGTTTAATTGCTTTCAAGTCTAATTAGTCTAAGATAGAAGGAAAACGGATTCCACCCATTCCCTGTGGATACGACCTTGATACGCACTACAACAACCCTGTGCACTTGCAGGAAATTACACAGCAACATCAATGATACCTCTGATGCAGTGTGCATGATTATATGAACTGTGTACCAGTGTGATATAATATGCCTGTCGAGCATGACTTGTTTTGTGTGTTAAAAAAACGTGATATATGGTTTTGTATGGTGGATTGTGGGCTGGAGGCCCGGACTTGAGAATAAGATGTTAAATTCACACAAACCTGGACATTCATATGTAATGGTACACGATACTCTTTAAGCATAAATAACAAATTATAATAATTCTACTGTGGGGCTGTTGACCAGTTAGTTCGAGCAGGAAGTGATACCCCTCGGGAGTGCATGCTGGATAGCATGGTATATGCGGTTTAGCATATGGGTCTGTGATGACCGGTTCTACCTCCCACTTTCTATCTCCCCCTTTCTACCTCCCTCTTTCTCTCTATCTGTCTCTCTCTCTCACTGATTATATTGGGCCTTGCCTGTTTATATTGGGCTTATGCCCTGGTTGTCTCATGAGACGGGACCGAGCTCGACGCACACAGTAGAGGGCCCTAATAAAACATTCAACCCTAATAACAATAAAGTACTATGATATTTAAGTGATTAAAGATCAGTGTTAGTTTGAAGCCTGATGATGACTTGTATTGTTCATTGTGACTTGTTTGTGCATTGTGGTTGCTGTTGCCTGATGCCGGTGTACTTGTAGTTGATTAGTATTTGTATACACTGGTTTATTTGTTTGCGGTGAGACAGTGGTTGGTCTCACCCCCTCACAGTTTTTTTTCAGGTTAACTGCTCATTGAGCATTGATGCATATCAGCAGGTGGCGGTGCTTTCCTCCTCGGGTCGGATCCATAGGGTTCATTGCATGCATGTTGCTATGTATTTTGTCTTCCGCTGTGTAGTTGATTCCATTGTATTATTTATCATTTGATTAAATGTTGATCACGTTGTTGATACCGTATACCAGGTAGAAGGGCATTTTGGTCACTTCACATGTTGTAATTGATTTTATGGGTTATTTGGGATACGGGTGTTTAGTTGATATTTTCGTGTCCCGGGAATGATAAGGGCAATTTAGTCATTTTATATTTAAATTCTATTTATATTAATAAATTGGGACACGGGAGTTTCAGAAAGCATGTACTCGGTTTTTGCTAAGTAAATTGCTCATGTTCTTAACCCTTTTTCTTGCTTTAGTTGTTGAGAAACTTCTCCATGTCTAGGTTATGATCAAACCCATGCATGAACATAGGTAGCTAGGTGAGGGACCGAAAGGAGAAACCATAGCTACTAGAACAACAAAAACCAAACTCTTAGTTTTTAGCTTTTGACGAGGTTAGAAACTAATTAAGGAATTAGCCTCAACACTATTCTTAATCCCCTGAGTTTGACCAATGCGAGAGCACATGGAAGATGAGAACCATGGGAGGCACCTGTGAGCGAAAGCAAATGGGTGCAGTATAAGTTGAGAGTGCCTGCAAGAACCAATCTTGTAATTGACTCCCTTGCTGTCCACAACATCAGGCTGTGCCCAGCACAACCTCATTCCGTGACAGAATAGTCAAGAGAGGACACAACTCCTAGTTTGATTCTTGATTGATTATTGGGTAGCATATTCTTAGTTTAGTAGCAGCCTGGTGAAGGACCGAAAGGAGAAGCCAGGGGTGCTAGACCTACAATAGTCAGTCTTAACTCCTTAGACGTTCGAAAGAAGGTAGGGAGAGACTGCGGGAATTCGCACCAACATTGAACCTCATCCTTAAGAGGACGTCTGCTCTAGTGATAGTGGGTAGATGAAAGCTTAAGGAACTATTAATAAGATCGAAAGCCGTTGATAGTACCTTAGGTTGGGAGCCCCGACAAGACATCTAATTAGTCACAGCCTCATCCACAGGCTCAGCCTGTGATGATGCTGTTGAGCAATTTATAAGCATAAATCGGGACATGTGGACCCCGAATGCCTAAGAACTCACCATTTCTGATCTCCTCCTCGTTTAGATTGCTGTTATATTTACCTTACTGCTCATTTTTAGTTTTAATCATTAATCTTCTAATCACTCTTGTTTAATTGTTTTCAAGTCTAGTTTGTCCGAAATTGAAGGAGAACAGATTCAACCCAGTCCCTGTGGATACGACCTTGATTTAAGTACTATAACAACCCTGTGCACTTGCAGGATAGCACACGCATCAATGGTTATCTTGTGGGGATTCCAACAGTAAGTTTTTCCATAATGTTATTAAAGCTCGGAAGGCAAGAAACACTATTCGTACCTTATTCTCTTAATGGTAATATGCTTACTGATCCTAAACAAATTGCAGGTTTGATTGTCTCTTTCTACACAGAATTCTTGGGTACGGCTAATACCCATCTTTCTGGTGGGTCAGTTTCTTTCTTCCAGAGTTTGCTTAAACACTCGGTTGGTGAAGAACAAAGTCGAATGCTAATTGCTGAAGTATCGGGGCGGGAAATCAAGAAAGCTATTGTAACGCCTCGAATTTTGGTCTTTAATTTCCATGGATTTTCGAAATTTTGGAATTTAATTTCCATTTTTACCCTTGTAGAATTTTCGGGTGTTTTTGGTCAAGAAAATTAGTATTATTAATTATCTTTCCTTGGAAATATTTCTTTTATGTTGGATTAATCCTACACCAATGTTGTTTTGGAATTAATTTGTTTTTAAGGAGAAACACATAGTTTGATGTAGTTTTGCCCGATACTACGTCGTTTTGAAGGAGTAAAGGCATAAAACAAATGATGGCTTGTGTTTTGAGAAGGGGGGGAAGGGTTTTTTTTTTTCAAAGTGGTGTCGTTTTGAAGCTTTACTAAACCTAGGGTTACAACCTAGGCAATTAACTTTCTTTCTTTACCCTCTCTCCCGAACAAGGCCGCCCCCATCTTTTCCCTTTTGGTTTTTCTCTCATTCTCCTCCATTCCTAATCTTTGATCCCTCTCTCGTTGACTCTTCACCGCCACCATTCATCCTTTGCCCTTTCTCTCTTCCTCTCTTCCTCTTCCTTCCTTTTTCTAATAGTCGAGCTTTTGTTCTAATCGGGTGTTTGGTCTATTCGCGTGGGCTTTATTCTTGGTGGTGAGACTGGGTTTGTTTATGATGTCTTCAAGTTGGGTTGTTTCGGGTGAAGGTGTTGGCTTGTCGTGAACTTCATGGTAAGTCCCAACAATCTTATTTTCATTTTCCATATTTGTTTTGAGTATTAGTCTTTGTTGCCCAGAAGATTGAGGGCGCGTTTTGAGTTGAATCGAACCAGACTTTAAAGTGTATGGTTTCTGATTTTTGGGATTTTAATTCTAGGCTGAATCTTTTGGTACCGTACCCACTGGCCCTCATTTATTTTTAATGGTTAATAATGAGTTGTGGCAATAATTCTGGTTGCTTAATGAACTTTAAGATCAGGACCCAAAAATGGATTTGAAAAGTAGTAATGAACTTTAAGATAGGACCCAAAAATGGATTTGAAAAGTAGGACACGTATCCAACACTCAAAAAGTTTTTTTTTTTTGATTGAAAGTATCCAACACTCAAAGTTGAAGTTTCAGTAATCTATTTATCTTGTTGGGTTTTCAAATGGTTCATGTACTAGAAGTTTATTTTGAATCTTTGCTAGCCTTAGCCGAAGTAGAATCAAGGATGGACCCTTTTTTTTTAAAATTTTCTTTTGCTGACTTGGAATCTGTGATAATCAACTTCCTTATTAAATAAATCTTGTAGTGCAACGTTATGCATGCACTTATCACGTAGACATGAACTGATTATTTGTCTTTAAGAAATATATATACACACATACATATATACTTACATAGCTACCTATGCATGTGTATATGTTGCTAGTAGAACATGTGGATTGTGGTTGATGCCTAAATACTAAATTTTTGAGATGTAAGGTTGATATGGTACATGTGCAAATCGTAACAAGTCTAGATGAGTGCCTTGCACATGGTTTCTAAATGACTTCAATCTTTTCTTTCTAACAAACCATCATTTGTTTTTACTCAAACCATATATTGGCTATTAGTTCTAGTAAATGAGTTGTCCTAAGTGAGAATTGATTTTTGGCAGGACGTGCTTATGACCTAGTATGGATCTCCTTAACAAGTTTTCCAATGTTATTGCTGCTCACAGGTCAACTGCTTAGTTAATAGAATATATGTATACTTTCGTCTTGGCATAGTTTGCAGGACAGAACATGTGTTTGCCTCTTATAGCCGACTAGTACACATTAAAATCTTGGAAAACAACTTTACGTAGTGTGTATTCATGCCAAGTCCAGGAAGAGTTCGTTGCACATGGGCCTTAGTGATCTTGACTGATTCTTTTCTTGTTAACGCTTACTGTTGTTCACATTGATGTGCTGGGATCTTGGATTTGATTCTAAATCTGATTTTATTAAATAATTTATCCAAGGACCGTTATTATTATGTGTTGAATTTTAAACCCAAGCTTGAAATGGCCGCAATGGTACAGTGTTTCGAAAGGCTATCTCAGGTAGCGCAAATGCATAACCACGATGCTAAAACATGACTTAACTTTTCAAAAGGGATTCTGCTAAGATAAGTAAGCTTGGACCCTAATCCTTTAACACCCCGTTGAAGGATAAGGATTTTTGCCTGTTAATTAAATGCTTAGTACAGAAACCATGCATCTGTATCATGGAACACTTGTAAATTCATTTACTTGATATATGTGTCTATGTTAGGCACTGGATATGCTTGAGGAGTAGCCGAATGGAGCGTTACTTTTTAGATGATTTCAGGTGAGGACTCATAAACCTTGGTATGCCCTTACTGCCTACGATACTCGGGTCAACGGTCTTGGTGAATAATGAGGTAACCTTAACGATCATGTACAAGATGATGAAATACTCACTTGGGATAAAATTCTGTGAATAATTTGTGATGTGCACTGATGGTGACTTGCTTTGTGCACTGTGGCTTGATGACGTATACCAGTGTATTTGTGGTTGTTTTGTAATTGTATACTCTGGTTTATCAGTTTGCGGTGAGACAGTGGTTGGTCTCACCCCCTCACGTCTTTTACAGGTTAACTGTTCGTTAAGCAGTGGTGGATGTCAGCAGGTGGCGGTGTTTTCCTCCTCGGGTCGGATCCATAGGGTTCTTTGCATACATGTTATTATTTATATTTGTCTTCCGCTGCATACTTGTTTCTTTGTATAATTCATTGTGTAATAGAACATTCATTTTGTTGTTGTATCGTATCCTGGGTAGAGGGGCAATTTTGTCATTTCACATGTTATATTTAGTTTAAATGCTTATTTTGGGATACAAGCATTTCAGCTATGTTCTCCCTTGGCACCAATAAGGCACCTGGACCTGATGGCTATAATGTAGAATTTTTCAAATCGACTTGGCCTTTTGTGGGTGCTGAAGTAATTGATGCAATCCAAGAATTCTTCCATCCTGGGAAACTATTTTGGGGAGTTAATTCAACCATTATTAGTTTAATTCCAAAAATTTCTAATGCTAAAAAAAATCACGAACTATGGCCCTATCGCCTGTTGCCCCACATTATATAAATACTGTTAGTTATATGCCCAAAAGCCAATCTATGGATGATTGGAGTCATGTATATACATTGAGGTTATTCCAATCAATATGATTATGAGATAATTGCTTGCACATATTTATAACCCTAGTTTATACTTGATGTATTCTTAAATGTCCCTAGTCGGTTATTATTACGGATGGGTTGTAATAATAAATTAAGACTAGCGTATGTTGAGAATTTACATGTGATATGGATTCTACATACAGGTACAAGTTAGAGAACTTGTGGACCGGACCGACCCACATAAGAACCCTACATGGAACGTTATATGTATGTCATTAGTGGTTCTTATAGATGTATTGTCCTCCGACCTGAGATCGTCAAGGTATCCAACATATGAGTCATGTACTTTGATATTATTCCTAGTCATCCGTAACTGGGTGGACATAAGGGTAGTCATTGGGTATATGATGAGTATGTAGTGGGTTTTGATTGATCAAGAGGGGATTCGTCCGACCCATATAACGGGTATATTATCAGATGGTTTCTTGATAGAGTTGAACTGTTAAATGCATGGCCATGCTCGGATTAGGTGATATGGTGATATCGCGGGTATCCGTTTTATACAGTTAACTCGGGGATCAAGAAACATAGATTAAACATATACGAGATTGACATATTCCATGTCTCGTGTTTGATCTTGGTAATGGGACGAAAGGACGATGACATGTTCTGAGGCATAGAGAATCAGTACCGATCTTGTCGTTCGGGTAACAATGATGTGTTGCTAGACGCCGCTCTTTGTTTATAATTGTAAAATGAGATTTTACAATTATTGCCGGACGTTACAAGTGCCTACAGGGTCACACACAAAGAACTGTTGATTCGAGCAGTTGGTCGAACCGTGGTTGGACCATGGTTGGACCGGGTGTGGTTGAACCGTGGTTGGACCATGGTTGAACCAGGGTCGTTTTGGGACAATAATTATCAGAATTATTGACCAGAGATTAGTGGAGAGGAGTGTTTATGTCTGCTTATGGCTTAATGGTGGACATGATAATGAAGTGTCATTATCGTGGGCCATTAGTGTTGGCCATTTACTTATGCACTAATTGAGGGGTTAGAGTGGCTAAGTGATCTGATCATATTTGCTGCTCCCTCCCCTCTCTTTGCACGTTTTTGACAGCACCAAAAACACCTCCTCTTCTTCTTCTTCTTCCTTGTGAAAGATAGAAGAAAACCACACACACAAAAGGCACCCGGTTTTCTTGTTGCTAGCACATCAGTCCGGGGAGCTCGAGGCTTGATTCGTGTGACGATTCCAAGCCAATCACGGTTCGTGTGGATACCGTAGAGGAGCCAGGCCGTTGTCTTGCTCTTGCTGATTCCATACACAAGTTAGGTGAAAGATCCTAACCTTCCAGGTATGTAAAAATTGTTATTCGGTTTATGCATGCTTCACTTGGTTCTTGGATAGTTTCCCTTGTTTCCGCTGCTTGTTGTGCTTGTTATGAATGTCATAATAGCTCTAGGGAAACTTACAGTGGTAGCGGAGCCTCTTGTGAAGCTCTAAACCGAATTGTTGTGCATATGTGATATGTTCATCTTAATGTATGTGATATGTTAAGTTCAATTTGGTGTATGTGATATGCTGAATTCATTTTGTATGTGTTATGCTGAATTCGTTTGTATATGTGATATATGTTGAAGTTATTTTTGTCAAAAAGTGTTTTGATATCAGGCACTTGATTGGTATGTGATATCAATCAAAGTGTGTTTTGGTAGAAAGTCGAATGAGTTCGACAAGGGTGCTTGAAAGGTATATGATACCTACAACAACGATGTTCTGGAATCTGGTGACTTCAATAGCGAATTCGGGGCAGAAGGAGGCCGAATTGGTGTCTGGCCTGAACAGAAAAGTTGTAGAAATACTTCTTAGCTTTCCAGGGACACCAAGATTGCACCAAACCAAGCTCTACAGCTCTGGATATGGCCGAAATACTGAGTGCTGCCAAGTAGTTGGGAGAATCAGATTCTCAAAACATCGATGTTCAAGTTAGACATCGATGTTCACATGTATTTTTGGTTTCCAAATTTACAAAACATCAATGTATGAATTTTTGATTATATGCATGTGATGTATGAACATATGTTGATGTAAATATTAAGTTCTTAGTTGCCTTCCATGATAAGCACTCATCAAGCTTAAGATCAACAATAGGTAGTTTTTGCCAAAGCAAGGTGCCATTGTTTATCCTAAGAAGGTGCGAGTGGATAATTGTAATATCTCGATTGCTTGTTGTGGGTTTGGACTTAACTAGGTTATCTTAATAGGATTAAGGACCTAGAGGCAAGGGTTGAGCAATGTCTATAAGATAGACTTGGACAAGGTGTTGTTCACACAACTATCCAAGAGTTACATAGAGATGTAATTGACAAGAGTTGTCTACCTAAATAGCTATGATGTAGGTTTATCAGCCAAAGCTGACTTATGTTGTAGTGAAATATGGATCTTGGCCTACTTGTTATCATTTTATTGATTCATAGTAGGAGCATCATTTAATTAAATTCCTTGTTAAATGTTTTATGTATGCATGACTCTTATTTGTGTGAGTTGATCTTTGTTGTAGAATTATCATGGCACAAAACACAGGTACATTGTCATTACGATCAGTCCTTGAGAAGGAGAAACTTAATGGAAACAATTTCCTAAAGTGGTATCGCAAGCTGAGGATTATCCTCAGGCAAGAAAAGAAACTGTATGTCCTCGAAGGGCCTGTTCCGAATGAACCGGCGCCTAGTGCACCAAGGGCAGAAAGAGATGCTTACAAGAAGCATCTTGATGATGCAGTGGATGTTGCATGCTTCATGCTTATGGCCATGGAATTTGAAATTCAGAAACAACATGAGCTATTGGGGGCGTTCGATATGATCGAACACCTTAAGATGCTCTTTGAGGAGCAGGCTAGGCATGAGAGGTATGAGACCTCTAAAGCATTATTCCAATGCAGAATGGCTGAAGCATCACCCGTTAGACCTCATGTGCTGAAAATGATCGGTTACATTAAAAGCCTTGAGAGTCTAGGGTTTCCTTTGCAAAAGGAATTGGCTGTAGACATTGTCTTGCAATCGTTGCCGGACAGCTACAACCAATTTGTCATGAACTTCAGCATCTTGACAAGTCCTTGTCCGAGTTGCTCAATATGTTGGGGACAGCTGAGCAACAAATGAGGACAAACAAAACCAACATATTGATGATTGGTAAGGGCAAAGGAAAGGGTAAGGCAAGGTTCGACAAGAAGAAGAAGGGTGCCAAAAGGTTTGGTGCTTGTGCTTCTCCCTGTGATCATGTGCTTAAACCCAAGGGTGGAGTTGCAAAGGATGGACATTGTTTCCATTGCAACAAACCGGGCCATTGGAAGCGCAACTGCCCAATTTACCTTGAAGAGGTAAAGAGGAACAAGAAGGGAAGTGAGACTTCTACTTCAGGTATTTTCGTTATAGAAGCTAATATTTCTACTTCTGCATCATGGGTATTAGACACCGGATGAGGTTCTCACATTTGTGTAAATGTGCAGGAACTAAGAAAGAGTAGAAGATTGGCGAAGGGTGAGATAGACCTACGTGTCGGGAATGGAGCAAGGGTTGCTGCATTAGCCGTAGGGACTTATTTTCTATCTTTACCTAGTGGCTTGGTTTTGGAACTTGATGATTGTTATTTTGTACCTTCCATAAGCAGAAATTTGATTTTCCATATAAACGAAACTCGCATTGCGCAACTCCATAAAGATGGATTACTAGACTCATTTGATTTTGAATCATATGAGACATGTGAGTCATGTTTGTTAGGCAAAATGACTAAAGCTCCCTTTAAGGGTAAAGGTGAAAGAGCCTCGGACTTATTAGGTCTCATACATACTGATGTATGCGGACCAATGTCTACACAGGCTTGAGGTGGTTTTCAATACTTCATTACGTTTACTGATGACTTCAGTAGATACGGCTATGTGTATCTAATGAGACACAAGTCGGAATCCTTTGAAAAGTTCAAAGAATTTAAGAATGAAGTACAGAATCAGCTCGGGAAAAGTATTAAGATGCTTCGATCAGATCGAGGCAGTGAATACTTAGACCGAGGTTTTCTTGACTATCTAAGGGATTGTGGTATAGTATCACAACTCACTCCACCGGGTAAGCCTCAATGGAATGATGTATCCGAAAGGAGGAACAGAACCTTGTTGGACATGGTTCGTTCGATGATGAGTCAAGCTGACCTTCCTTCCTCCTTTTGGGGACATGCACTATTGAGTGCTGCTTTTACACTTAATCGTGTTCCGTCTAAATCAGTCAAAAAGACTCCATATAAGATATGGACTGGGAAGTGTCCCAATTTGTCTTTTATGAGGATTTGGGGTTGTGAGGCTTACGTAAGACGTGAAGCTTCGGATAAATTTGGCCCAAAATCCGAGAAGTGCCTATTTGTAGGTTACCCTAAGGAAACTAAAGGGTATAACTTCTATAATCCCACCGACCACAAAGTGTTTGTTGCTCGGAGTGCAATTTTTCTAGAAAGACAGTTTATTTCTAGAGGAATCAGTGGGAGGAAAATAGAGCTCGAAGAAGTTCGAGATCTAGAGACTGAGAAGGAACAAGAATAGGAACCACAAGATGTTGTGGACGAGAATCCTGTTCCTGTAACACACGGACCGCGTAGGTCAGATAGGATTCGGCATGAGCCCGAGAGATATGGATTTCTCGTGACTCACACCGGTGATGTGATGCTCATAGATGAGGATGAGCCCACTACCTATCAGTAGGCCGTTACGGGTCCGGACTCCCAGAAGTGGCTAGAAGCCATAAATTCGGAAATGGAATCCATGTATCAAAACAAGGTATGGACCTTGGTTGATCTACCCGAAGGGGTAAAACCCATAGGGTGCAAGTGGGTCTTTAAGAAAAAGACTGACATGGATGGTAATGTGATTACCTATAAAGGGCGGTTGGTTGCGAAAGGTTTCAAACAAGTTCATGGTATAGACTATGATAAAACCTTCTCACTAGTTGCCATGGTTAAATCCATTCGGATTCTGTTGGCTATAGCTGCATACCATGATTATGAGATTTGGCAAATGGATGTCAAAACCGCTTTCCTTAACGGAAATCTTCTAGAGGATGTGTATATGACACAGCCTGAGGGTTTTGTCGATTCAAAGAATGCCAATATGGTATGCAAGTTGCAAAGGTCCATTTATGGACTTAAGCAAGCTTCAAGGAGTTGGAATCTTCGTTTCAATGATGTAATCAAAGATTTTGGTTTCATAAAAATTGAAGATGAACCATGTGTTTACAAGAAGGTTAGTGGGAGCACAATAGTTTTCTTGTTGTTATATGTTGACGACATTCT
Organism: Turnera subulata; assembly: GCA_028386065.3. NCBI lineage: Eukaryota > Viridiplantae > Streptophyta > Magnoliopsida > Malpighiales > Passifloraceae > Turnera > Turnera subulata. The sequence continues at coordinate 129,322 of JAKUCV010000901.1, read as the reverse complement.
GCTCATTGGGAATGACATTCCGACACTACAGTCTGTAAAGGCTTGGTTAGGAAAGAACTTCTCAATGAAGGACTTAGGAGAAGCTGCCTATGTGTTAGGCATAAAGATCTATAGAGATAGATCCAAAAGGCTTCTCGGGCTAAGTCAGAGCACGTATATTGACAAAGTGCTAAAGAGGTTTAGCATGGAGAATTCCAAGAAGGGATTCTTGCCTATGTCACATGGCGTCTCTCTCTCAAAGAGTCAATGTCCTAGTACATCTAAAGAGAGAGAGCGTGTAACGCCCCGAATTTTCAGAATTTGATTTTTCTCGGAATTTTCGAAATTTATTCCAATTTTACCCTTGTGGAGTTTTCGGATTTTTGGTTATGGAAATAAATTATTATGCCTTGGAAATATCAATTTTAAGTTGGTATTGTTCATGGTTCGGGTCCCGTGGGAAACGGATTCGAGATCGGGGTGAAACGCGAGGTTTAACACGATTCCTAATGAAACTACGTCGTTTTGGAATAGGAAAAGGAAAAAAAAAAAATAAGAGGTTGACTGACCAAGGGCGAGTTGACCGCGCCTTGGTCCAAAACGGCGTCGTTTTGGACCAGGCCGGACAACCCTAACCCCAAAGCCTTCTTTTCTTTCTTTTCTCTTCTCATTCTTTTTCTTGTCTCTCTTCTTCCTTTTGTTTCCACCCCGACGGCGCCCCTCCCTCCTATCTTCCTTCTCCTTCTTCCTTTTCTCTCCCTCTTCTCTTCCCTTCGTCCTCCCACTCGCTCTCTCTTCCTCTTCTCCTCATCTTTCTCTCCCGTTCTCCCTCTCTCCCGCATCTTCCTTCCTTTCAATCGCCGCCGCCACCAAGTGTTGCAGAGGAACCGAGACGAGCTCGACTCGCCGCCACCTGGGTGCAGCCGCGACAAGCTATTGCCGCTGTTCGCCTCCTGGGTAAGTGGGTGTCGTTTTTCCTCTTCTTCCTCTGGTTTTTTTTGGTTTATTCCGGTGACGGGGTGAGGGGTGTTCTAATCGGTTTTTCTTTTGTTTCCGTGTGGTTGTCGGGTTGAATTTGTTGCTGGATCGGTGGCGGGTGGTTGTTGTGGTGTGTGGTGTTGTGGTGTTTGGGTTGTTGTTGCGTGTTGGTTCCGGCAGGGGGTTTGTTTTGTAGGTTCGGCAGCAATTGTTGAGGAAGGTTTGTCTTGAATCTTTGTTGCTGTGGCTCGGGTTGTCGTGTGTGTCTCCGGGCAGTGTTTGATTCCGGTAAGGTTCCGATCCTCTTTTCGGTTTCGAATTTTTCTTTGGAATATGGATCTGTTGAGATGTTTGGCTCGGTATTTGTTTGTTGTTCTGGATGTGACAGTGTTGTGGGGATTGTGTTGGACAGTTTGGGTGTTTCCGGCGAGTTCACCGAAATCCGGCGAAGGCTCGGGAGTTTTTCCGGCGAAGACTCGGGTGTTATTTCCGGCACTTAACGGTATACTTTAATGTGTAATTTGTATACATTAATGGCATGTACTTATATTCGGAATTGGGTTTTGTATCTAATTGTGTTTAGTGGAAACCGACGGGTAGAACCTTAGGCCGGTAAATACCGACACGGGTAGAACCTTAGGCCGGGAATCTTTGGACATCGCATTAACCTTGGACCTAAGTAACGGGCTTTGAGGCCAATCGTATAATTGGTTAATTATGGATTTAAGGAAGTGGGCTTTAGTCCCGGAAATTGTAATTGGGCTTAGATTGGACTTTAGGCCGGGAATTCATAAACGACATGATGAGTGGACCATAGGCTCAGGGATTATTCTTGGACTTAGTTGGGCTTAAGCCCGGTGAACCTTTGGTCCCGTTACTCGGAGTTTTTGGTGAGAGAACATTAAGTCGGGTTTAGACCCGGGAATTTCATAACTGATTAATTGGGGACGGGTTTTACTCAGTTGAGCTTTACATCGGCATTCAAGCATAGTTTTGTTTATTTCCTCAAAAACTTTTTTGTGATGTGTATATGTGCTGGTATTCAGGCACGGGTGTTACCTCGGGAGCTGGTGGTTCGGTTTTGGGAAAAGCTCCACAGGACAATCGTCATTGAGGTGACTTTATATATCTTTTTATGTTTGTTTGCATGAGCTCGTTGGAATGGTTTGTTTGAGTTGCATGCTTGTTTGCTAACATGCTGTAATCTGTGTTGTGTGCCTAAGTGTACTTTTTTGCTTATGAGCTGGATGATTGGAATGTTATGGTTTATAACATGTGATGTGATTCTGGGTGTTTGGTGTGATGTGTTGAGGGTCGAAGACCCGGTTATCTGTTTGAGATGTTTTATCACACAACCCTGTTTAATCACAACTAATGGCACACATAGACTTATAACTTGTGGATAAAGATAATGTACAGTAGAAGTTAGGCTACTGTGTGCTGATGACCGGTTGCTTCGAGCGGGAAGTGATACCCCTCGGGTTTGCTTGCGGATTAGCAAGTGTTATGCAGATTTGCATGTGGGTCTATGATGACCGGTTTCTACCTCCCTCCTTCTACCTCCCCCTTTCTACCTCCCTCTTTCTCTCTGTCTCTCTCTCTCTCTCTATGGTAATGTTGGGCTTCGTGCCTGGTTGTATTTGGGCTTATGCCTGGTTGTCTCATGAGACGGGACCGAGCTCGACGCACACAGTAGGGGCCCTGAATAATAAATTATAATAAGAAAACTTAACACACCACAGATGGAGAATAATAAACTGTATGCTTGTTTGTGTTGGCATGTTAGTACTGATTGTTGTATGTTGCATGCTAGTCTGTTGTTCTTCTTTCCTTTCGGACCTGATCTGCACACTCTCATAATTAGATATATATTGCTCACTGAGTAGGCGACTCACATAATCGCCAACGTTGTTTTTCAGACCTTAGATAGCGTGCAGTCTCTTTCTTCTTTTCCCGGAGTACGGACGTGGACATCCCAGCAGGTAGCTGTGCTTGTTCTCCCGGATTGGATCCATAGAGTCGGCATGCATGTTGTTTTATTTCTATTATTTTTACTCCGTTTGACTTTTCCGCTGCATTGGATTTATATTGAGATGTCACTTTTGATTTTAGATTATTTTATCGGCAGTTTGCCGGGATTTGGTACTGATGATGTTTCGGCAGAATGCCGGGTTGTTTGTGGCTTGATAAGCCGGATTGGTTTTTGTTCTTTATGACATCTCGTTTTTATTGAGGATTTTGGATATTGTTTATATTGGTTTTCGTGTCCCTGGTTTCAGGGGTATTTTGGTAATTTCCTTGATTTTGGTATTTTATTGTTAAATTGGGACACGGGTGTTTCAGCTCTGCAGATGGGTTGGTGAAGGTGCTCTCCTTGAGGGGGATAAAAAGCATCACGTCCCGAGTTCGAATCCCTAGTGCTGCAGCATGGTAAAGGATTTAATCGGGCGGAGGGAGTGATGTAACAATACCTGGATTTGGTGGGTCCCTCAGGGGGAGGGCCTTCACAAAAAAGGCGCCTTTTTTGTGAAGGCCCTCCCCCTAAGGGACCCACCAAATCCAGGTATTGTTACATCACTCCCTCCGCCCGATTAAATCCTTTACCATGCTGCAGCACTAGGGATTCGAACTCGGGACGTGATGCTTTTTATCCCCCTCAAGGAGAGCACCTTCACCAACCCATCTGCAGATGAGTTGGTGAAGGTGCTCTCCTTGAGGGGGATAAAAAGCATCACGTCCCGAGTTCGAATCCCTAGTGCTGCAGCATGGTAAAGGATTTAATCGGGCGGAGGGAGTGATGTAACAATACCTGGATTTGGTGGGTCCCTCAGGGGGAGGGCCTTCACAGAGCGGATGAGTCAGATCCCTTATGCTTCGGCAATAGGATCTATCATGTACGCCATGCTATATACTCGACCGGATGTCGCTTATGCTCTGAGTGTTACGAGTAGGTACCAATCTGATCCCAGAGAGAGTCACTGGACAGCGATTAAGAACATCCTTAAGTACTTGAGAAGGACTAAGGATGCATTCCTGGTTTACGGAAGCGTTGATGAGCTCGTTGTAAAGGGTTACACCGATGCTAGCTTCCAAACCGATAGGGATGATTTCAGATCGCAATCAGGTTATGTGTTTTGTCTTGGAGGTGGTGCTGTATGCTGGAAGAGTTCTAAGCAAAAGACAGTTGCAGATTCTACAACCGAGGCTGAGTACATTGCAGCCTCAGATGCAGCGAAAGAGTCTGTTTGGATTAAAAACTTCGTAACTGAACTTGGGGTGGTTCCTAGTATTGAGAGTCCGATTGAGCTCTATTGTGACAACAATGGAACAATCGCACAAGCTCAAGAACCTAGATTCCACCAAAGATCCAAACATATTCTCCGACGCTATCATCTTATTTGAGAGATCATAGATAGAGGCGATGTCAGGCTGTGCAAAGTTCCTTCTGAGAACAATGTAGCAGATCCCTTGACGAAGCCACTCACGCAGCAGAAGCATGATGGTCATTGCGCATCCATAGGTATTAGATACATGTATGATTGGCTTTAGTGCAAGTGGGAGATTGTTAGTTATATGCCCAAAAGCCAATCTATGGATGATTGTAGTCATGTATATACATTGAGGTTATTCCAATAAATAT
>JAKUCV010000901.1:50169-124527 GCA_028386065.3 Turnera subulata | reverse complement strand
CGAAGCCACTCACGCAGCAGAAGCATGATGGTCATTGCGCATCCATAGGTATTAGATACATGTATGATTGGCTTTAGTGCAAGTGGGAGATTGTTAGTTATATGCCCAAAAGCCAATCTATGGATGATTGTAGTCATGTATATACATTGAGGTTATTCCAATAAATATGATTATGAGATAATTGCTTGCACATATTTATAACCCTAGTTTATACTTGACGTATTCTTAAATGTCCCTAGTTGGTTATTATTACGGACGGGTTGTAATAATAAATTAAGGCTAGCGTATGTTGAGAATTTATATGTGATATGGATTCTACATACGGGTACAAGTTAGAGAACTTGTGGACCGGACTGACCCACATAAGAACCCTACATGGAACGTTATATGTATGTCATTAGTGGTTCTTATAGATGTATTGTGCTCCGACCTGAGATCGTCAAGGTATCCAACATATGAGTCATGTACTTTGATATTATTCCTAGTCATCCATAACTGGGTGGACATAAGGGTAGTCATTGGGTATATGATGAGTATGTAACAGCCCGGGTAAAATTTTGGATTTTACCGGGACTGTAGAAGTCGTTTTACCATGATTTACTGTTGAATTAATCTTGGGTAATTAATTCAAGGTAAATCGGGAGTCATTTTTCGAATCCGAGTGTTTTCTCGCGCTCGTGATTTTCCCGTGGATTTTTCGGAACTAAGTTGGTATTTTTCGGGTTTCGGAATTTCTCAGAAAATCACACCGGAAAATAACTAAGGAGGTATCGGTTATTTTCTGGTCCGGATCGGACCCGCTTGTATTATTGATCTCACATGATTAATAGTTTAATCACAGGTTTTACAGTAATCCACCGTTTATTTAAGGAAGGAAGCAGAAGAAGGAGAGGAAAGGAAGAAGAGAGGAAGAAGAGAAGAAAAAAAAAGAAAAGAGAGAAAAAGAGAGAAAAAGGAAAAGAGAGAAAAAGAAAAAAAGAGAGAAAAAGAAAAAAAAAAGAGAGAAAAAGAAAAAAGGGAAAAGAAAAAAAACATGAAAAAAATAATAAAAAAAAAGAAAAGAGAAACTGTGAGAGGAAAAAAAAAAGAAAAGAAATGAAAATCAAAAAAAGAATTTCGGAAAATCAGGAAAAAAGAAGAAGAAAATAGAAAAAGGAAGAAAATGAACAGTACCGTCACCTTGGTTTCCGCCGGCTACTGTTCACCTCGAAGATCTCCGGTCATCCGTTCGCTGCATCACCGCCACCGTTGGCCTCGTCTCGCCATCGCCATCAAGACCCCGTCGCCTCCTGCCGGTTTCGTCCGTCGACGCGCCGCCAACAGCCATTGAACCGTCGTGCAACCCGCGGGTCGTGCCTTAGCCGCTCCTGCTCAGCCCCTGCCGCCGCCGTGCTCAGTTTGCCGCCGCCTTGGAGTCGCCCTCGTGTCGTCGTTGATGCTGCGTCGCCCTTCCTCGCGCCTGCCGTCGCGCCGCCATCGCCAACCCCGAGGTGAGCAACCCGATTTCTGCAGGATCCGTCCGATTGTATTCGGGTCGCACTGATTTCTGGGTTATGTTGACGCTGAGCTTCTGGGTTGGGCTGAACAGTGATGGACCGGGTCTTGGACGCGGGCCTGTGCTTCGGGCCTGCTGCCTTGGTCTGGGCCGACACTATTCAAGCCCAGTTCGTTTTATTTTTTTTAAAAAAACTATATTTATGTATATATTTATTTAAACATAATCTGATATTCAATTTTGAAAAAAAATATATAGTTATTTTGAATAAATTAATGCCAATTTAGATCTGGTATTTTTGCTAAAATATAAATATATTTACTTGGTTAAATAATTAAGTTTTGTTTTGGAAACTATTATTAAATTAGAAAAAAATATATATGTAACTTGAAATTAATTTCTGGAAATTTAATTTGTATATTATTTCGTCTGGAAAATTATGATTTCGGTATATGTATATAAATATGTATTTTGTAAATTTAAGTTAAATATATTTTGTGTTTGGAAATTAAATTGTATATGTACATAGAAAAAGATAAATACAATATATTTTCTAGAAATTATAAATACGTTATTATTTTCTGAAAAAATTATGATAATTCTTATTTTGGAAATTATGGTTATTTTATGAAAATATATATTTTGAAAAGAGTTTTAATTAAAATATGGTACCGAAATTATATTCGGAAATACGTATGGTTAAATATTTTCGATAAATGGAAATAATAAGGGATAAGAACCGGGATGGGTTATTACGCAGTTTGGCATCATAAAATACCGATTATGTGCGTTTATGTTAGCATGTTGTTTTGTTGTATAGGTTATGATATCGAGCAGTTCCTGTGGAACCGGCTTTGGAACCTGTTGAGAATTCCGTATTTGATAATCGGCTAAGGTGAGGTTAAGTAAATATTTATTTACATCCCGTGATATCAAGTTGCTGTTTGCTTACTGTGTCCAATGATGCTGGCATGATACTTTATGGCTGTGTGTGGTTTGTTGTGACGAATTAGGTTGATAATTGTTGCTGTTGATATTATTGTTGTTGTTGGAATTGTGGATATAAGTAAGACTATTGTAGTTGTTGACTGTAGAATTGTGAGAGTTGAGTACCGGGGGTACTATTATGTGATGACAGTTTGATATTGGTTATTATCCAGACGAGCGGAGAGGCTGCGAGCCTGCTCGGGATAATGAGATAATGGATGGATAATAGAGATGTGGTAATTAGTCGAGGGAAAGGAAATAATAAAATTGAATACACTTAGACATCTAGTGAGTCACAGTTAAATGTTGGAACAGCCAGATGGTAGTCTGATTTATGGTGCTAGGGGAGAGTGTGCTTGGGGTCTGCTCCCTGTCTGTACCAGTTTTATTTATATTTTAGGCGCTGGGGGAGAGTGTGCTTGGGGTCTGCTCCCTGTCTGTGCCAGTTATACGTGGAGGTACCAAGGCGGGGTCCACAGGCTAGCTAGCTTGACTACCAGGCGACGGCCATCATTTAACTTGTGATAGGGGCCCTGATAATAAAATTGGAATAGCGTGTCTAGAATTACCAGTGTGTATTTAAGGTTCGTGAGAACCTTGGTTAATTGTTGTGTTGTGACTTGAAATAGTTACGGTGTATGTATATGTATTTTTGCTTATGGGTTTACCCGGTGGGCACTTCAGACTCACTCCTCACCTGCGGGCTTTCATCCCATAGGTTGAGTTATTTGTTGTTCAGGTATATTGCATTCCAGACAGGCTGCGGCGTCATCCCTTGGACAGGACTCGGATCCATTAGTTGCATTGGGCTTTGCACATGTTGTCATGTGAGTCATAAGTTTTCCGCTGTGCATATTGATAAGTCTTCCGCTATGCTGATTATTATTGTTGTTGGGCCGTTGGGCCAGTTACGATGTTATTGATGTTGGGCCGTAAGGCCATATTGTTGTTATTATTTTTGGGCTGTTGAGCCAGGGTTTATGTTTTATTCACTGTATGCAGAGTCATGTTGGGTTGGGTTGTTACAGTTCCGGCTTGTGTTTACTGTGTACGGTAAATACGGGTCGGGACGTTTCAGAGTATGTAGTGGGTTTTGATTGATCAAGAGGGGATTCGTCCGACCCATATAACGGGTATATTATCAGATGGTTTCTTGATAGAGTTGAACTGTTAAATGCATGGCCATGCTCGGATTAGGTGATGTGGTGATATCGCGGGTATCCGTTTTATATAGTTAACTCGGGGATCAAGAAACATAGATTAAACATATACGAGATTGACATATTCCATGTCTCGTGTTTGATCTTGGTAATGGGACGAAAGGACGATGACATATTCCGAGGCATAGTGAATCAGTACTGATCTTGTCGTTCGGGAAGCAATGATGTGTTGCTAGACGCCGCTCTTTGTTTATAATTGTAAAATGAGATTTTACAATTATTGCCGGACGTTAGAAGTGCCTACAGCGTCATACACAAAGAACCGTTGATTCGAGCAGTTGGTTGAACCGTGGTTGGACTATGGTTGGACCGAGTGTGGTTGGACCGTGGTTGAACCGTGGTTGAACCAGGATCGTTTTGGGACAATAATTATCTGAATTATTGACCAGAGATTAGTGGAGAGGAGTGTTTATGTCTGCTTATGGCTAATGGTGGACATGATAATGAAAGGTCATTATCATGGGCCATTAGTGTTGGCCATTCACTTATGCACTAATTGAGGGATTAGAGAGAGTTAGTGATCAGATCATATTTGTTGCTCCCTCCCCTCTCTTTGCACGTTTTTGACAGCACCAAAAACACCTCCTCTTCTTCTTCTTCTTCCTTGTGAAAGATAGAAGAATTGGTGTGTGTGTTTTCCGTGGGCCAAAAGAACAACGATCGTGTAGTCAGGCCCCTCGAGCTCCGAACTAAGCACACTGCTAAGGTTCGGTTAGTGCCAAGCACACCTATGGCTAGAGGAGCCAGGCCGTTGTCTTGCTCTTGCTGATTCCATACACAAGTTAGGTGAAAGATCCTAACCTTCCAGGTATGTAAAAATTATTATTCGGTTTATGCATGCTTCACTTGGTTCTTGGATAGTTTCCCTTGTTTCCGTTGCTTGTTGTGCTTGTTATGAATGTCATAATAGCTCTAGGGAAACTTACAAATACATCTCCAAAATTTTGGCAAACCGATTACAGCACTGTCTTCCATCCCTTATTAGCAGCAACCAGACTGCTTTTATAACTGGGCGGAGGATTGTGGATAATTTTTTTGTTGGCTTATGAAGTGGTACACAACTATCATCGACCCGGTCTCTCTAGTCGCTGCACTATGAAGATCGACTTGATGAAAGCATTTGATTGTGTAGATTGGAATTTTTTGTTGAATGTGCTTGCTGCCATGGGTTTTCCTGGGAAATTCATTCATTGGCTGAAGGTCTGTGATGTTCTCTATTTCAATTAATTGCTCATTATGTGGTTATTTTGGTGGAGGTAAAGGCATGCGGCAGGAAGGCCCGCTCTCGCCTTATCTGTTTGTTATCTCCATGGAAGTCCTCTCCTGTCTACTAAATCAAGCTGTTGCGGACAATCTTCTTCCTTATCATCCCCGTTGTTCGATGATTGCTCTTTCTCACTTATGTTTTGCTGACGATCTAATGATTTTTCCTGATGGGAGCATTAAATCTACTACTATTGTCATGCAAATCCTGGAGCAATTCTACTCCCTTTCTGGACTCAAATTCAACCCAACCAAGAGTGAGGTATTCCTAGCTGGAGTCTCTGATGCACACAAAAACCACTTCGTTCAGCTTTGTGGTTTCAAGGAAGGTCTGCTTCCTGTGCGCTATTTAGGAGTGCCATTGATTTTTGGTCACCTTTCCTTCCAACATTTTATGCCTCTCCTAGACAAGATTTTAGCTCGCATCAGTTCTTGGAGTGCAAAACTTTTATCGTTTGGTGGGAAATTACAGCTGGCCATATCTGTTTTATTTAGCATCCAAAACTATTGGGCTAACATCTTTATCCTACCTGTTCGTGTTCTAAAATTTATTGAGCAACAATGTGCTACATTTTTATGGTCAGATGCTAAAAAAGCTAAAGTGTCTTGGGCTGACTTAGCCTTGTCAAAACAAGAAGGTGGTTTAGGAGTGAAGCGTATAAAAGACTGGAATATAGCCTGTATAGCCAGGAATCTATGGCAACTTTTAGTGAAGGCAGGCTCTTTATGGGTTGCATGGATACATGCCTATTACATCAGGCATCGCATTATTTGGAGTTTTGATGTTTTTGCTGATTGTAATTGGAGATTTCGGAAGATTTTAAAGCTTCGCAGTAAGTTTTCTATTGCTTTTTGTCACTCAATTGGTAATGGTTGTTCTACTTTCTTTTGGTGGGATTCTTGGCTTGCTAGGGGTTCCTTATCAACCCTCATTTCCCCATCTACTATTGCTGCCTCCAAGATCCCAGTACATGCCACTATTAGCTCTATTATTTCACAAGACGCATGGTCTTGGCCAAATTCCAGATTGCCTCTAATTGAACAACTGAAGAATGAGACTGCTCATATCATTCCTTCATGAGTATCTGATAAGATTCATTGGTCTTTGTCTGCCAAAGGAACTTTTACTATTAGAAGTGCGTGGGAACTTCACTGGTCTTCAGGATTCATTCCTAAGCACAGTTTCATTGCTTGGCTTGCCATCCTTGATCGGTTATCAACTCGTTCCAGACTCCTGCGATGGGGAATTGTCTCTGATGCCACTTTCTTTGCTCAAATTTCATTGAAACTCGTGACCATCTTTTCTTTGCTTGTCCCTACTCTGCTGTTGTATGGTGCAAGTTGCTGCAGCTTTGTTATGTTTCAAGGCCTACTAGGGACTGGTCTATTGAATTCATATGGGCAAAGAAATTTTTGCAGAAACGCAACCTTTAGTCTATGCTGCTGCGTCTAGTTTGGACAGCTTGCATCTCCCATTTAGGGCGAGAGCGTAATCGGAGAATTTTTACAAAATGCTCTCACTCACCAGATTGTGTTCTTGCAGCTATTTGTGGTGATGTCAAGTTGCGCTTTAGTGGTCTCTCTGGCCTAAAGCCTCGAACCCTTTCCCCTGATCTATACAATCTGTGTGACTTTTAGGGTATTACTTTTGCTTTGTAATTGTGACTGTTTCTGTTTCCTATCCATTTGAGGATCTCTGTATTCTGAACTTCCTCACTGTGAGTGAGTGGTAAATTTGTTAGGATTCTTCTAACTAGTTTATGCAATGCAATAGTAATTGATTCTCAAACAAAATGTGTCTCAAAGGTTTACAATCCATGGTCAGTGGCCGAACTATCTAGCGTCTGAAGCACTTTATGTCTATTAGCGGGGGAACACAGATCTTTCTATTCCGATAAAAAAAAAACAAAATTATTATTGTTATATGTGTTCTTTTGTCATGTAATATATATTGGCCATATTTTCTAACTAGACTCAGACAAGCAGTATGCTCTTTCGTTTCCTTGACCAAACCTGAAAGACCAGGGGAATAACTTGTGTTTGCGAGATCATAAATGGAACGAACACGACATATATCAACCCTTGGATGGAGCCTAAAGACTATTTCTTTGTCAGAACATCTGTTGGAAGATCCTAGCAATGTAGCTAATAAATGGTTGAATTATGTTGATTTAATACCACTATATTCCGGCTTCATTACATTTTACCCCCTTGTACTTTCGGTGAAACTAGGATCACCCATGAAATAAAAACTTTTTTTGGCCTAAACTTTGTAATTCTGAGGTTTACCGGCCTACGGTTGACCCGATTCCAACTCCGTTAATAGAGTTAATGGTTCTTCTAGATGATTGACATGTAGATTTCTCTGAACTGTTGATTTGTACCCCTATTTCTTTCTCTCTTTTTTTCTTTTTTTTTCTCCCTCACTCGTATTCTGACTTTTTTTTTCTTCCTCTTTTCTTTTTTTTCCTTCTTCTTTCTTTTTCTCTTTTGTTCTTCTCCACCCGACCTTTTTTTTCTTTTTTTCCTTTTTCTTCTTCTTCTTCTTTTCTTTCCTCCTCCTCCTAATCCTTCTCGCCGCCCATACAACGCTCCATCGCCTCTTCCTCCTTCCCTCACTGTCTCCCCTTTCTTCCTCCCTCGCCTCCTCCAATTCCAAACCCTCCTCCTCCTCCTCGGCCACCGCCCGCCGAAACTCCCCCTTTGCCCTGCCTTGCTTCACGTCCTCCGACAACTCCAGCTACTCCGTCGCTTCCGTCCACGCACCCTCCACCGAGCACATCTGGTCTCTCGAAGCCCTTCTCCGCGATGCACAGCGGAGGTCTTTGTACGAGTTGTCCTACTCGGTCTTCACTACTGTCGTGGACAAGCTCAAGCCCCACATCACGGCTTCAAATCTTTCCTTGCCGTCTGATTATGCAGTGGCTATGGTTCTTTCCTGTTTGGCTCATGGGTTTGGCCAAGACCATGGCTTCTCGGTACTCTCTTGAGCCTTATTTGATGCCAATATGGTTATCCTTCAGTTTTGTTGGTTTTTGAATTTTAGATTTTGGATTTGGGTTTTGCATTTGGGTTGGGTTTGGATTTTTTCGGTGGTCGGGGTAGGAAGAGGAGGAAAAGGAGGAAGGAGGTTGGGATGGTTGTGGTTATGGTGATAGTGATAGTGGTGGTGGCAGTAGGTGGTGTTGGGTAGCACCAGAGAAGATTAACGGCAAGCTTGCCATGATTTTCTTTGTGGCTGCCATGGCCGTTGAAGGGTGGTGTTGGGTTTGGTGGCTCTTGCTTTCACCGAGTTCGTGAAGAGTGGGGCTTTGGTGTGAGATAGGAAATAGGAAAAAAATTGTTTGTATAATTGTGATTGTAGCAAGTATAATCAAATGATTTTTTTGTGACTAAATCTGGTGTGCAGTAGAATTTTTTTTTATCTTTTGTAAAAAATTTAAATTCTGCTAAAATTTTTTTAAAGCCCTTTTTGGTAATTTTTTTTTTATTTTTTTAAAACAAAATAAGAGAAAGAAATTTATCAAACACATAAATAGGCCAAAATTTTCATGCGAATTATTTTCATTTTTCTCCTATCATTTGAATATTTTATTTTTTTTGTTTTAAATGTAGTAGTTGTTAAAGTTCGTTTTTTTGTTTTCTTTTTACCATTTTATAAAATATTTGTAATTTTTAAAATAATAAAACTATAAAAAAATATAAAATTCATTTTTTTCATCTTTTAAAATTTTTAAAAAATTGAAAAGTCAATTTAAAAATGTTTTTAATTAAAAATTTTGTTTTTATAAAATTTTAGAAACCCAAAAATTAATTTTATATTTATGTTCTCTTTTTCATAAATTTTTATATATAAAATAATAAAAAAATTATCAAACAGATAACTAAGCCAAATTTTTCCTCAGATGTCTTCTTCTTTATTTTTCCTTTTCCTATGTTATAAGTATTTTATCTTTTTATTTTGCCTTAGAAAAATAATAATCATTGGATGGTTTGTCTTTTTTCTTTTTTTTTAAATTTTTTTCCAAAAATTAAAATATAAAAAAATCAAACGGTAATGATCTTGCCACGTCTCCATCATCTATGCATTCCGTTAAGTTAACTAACACAAATGTAAAAACCTTAACGAAATGAGGTAAAATGTGGAATTTCAAAGTTTAGGAGGTCAAAACCCGTTTTTTTTTTCAGGGGGTGATCTTAGTTTGACCGAAAGTACGGGTGGTAAAATGTAATGAAGCCATTATATTCCTATACTAGCTTACTTTCATTCTCCATAATTTACAGGAACAATTCCTGTAGGCTCTTGTAGCAAAGCTTTCAAACAGTAGAACTTGAACCAACGGTTATGTCATTTTGATCACCATGGGCAAGACCGGATTGTGGAAATCAGATTTTGAGTCGACTTGAATGTAAAGAGTGTGAAAACCTATAGAGGCACCACATTCCATACATCATGCCGAAAAGATTACTTATTGTTTGTAGCTCAACGTTGGTGAGAATGGAATGGAGGAGTTGATCTGAGCGGTTGTTGATGATGTTGCATGGTTAGTAATTAAGTTGGAATATGGAGAAAATAGGTGATCTCTTCATTAAAATTTATTGTATCAGTGTGATAATTGTCTCATTGTTTATATTTTTTGTAGTATTTGTTTTCTCCAAAGTCAACTGCTAGGCCATGCATCCGTTGCTAACAATACAAGATCAAAAAACATCTCCACTAGATTTTTAAAATATTACATAAAATAATCCGTTATCTACAAAGAAAACTATAGCTATTACGTCATAAAAAATAAGAAAATATTTCAGTTACGTCATTTTTGTTTTCATCAAAATTGGTTCACCTGGTTGAGAAGTTAGCAATCCGCTTGTATATGGTAAGGACTCTCCAAGTTTAATTATTTGTCAACCTAATCTTAGATTCGATTATATTAAGAACAATTTAACTATTTAAGTATATATAATGAATATGTAGATTTACTTAATTAATAATACATAATAAATATATAAACCTTAGGAGAGGAAGAGAGAAACCCATAAGGAAAATTAGAAATCCTAAAAAGGAGAAAAGGAACCCTTGAGGATATTTTATTAATATAAATAGGACGTTAACAACTAATCAAACTTGGGAAGTAAGTATCCGTAAAAAAAAAATTTCATACGTTCAAAGCAAGTGATAAGATGTCACAAGTGCAGTGATCGGTCAGCACTTGTGACATCTTGGAAATCACATAGTAGTAATTATGTGCACTCTAGAGAAATAGGGCAGCGCGCACCACAATGTTTCTCTCTCTCTTTAACATTTAAACACTCAAATTTGACCTATTAGTTTCTTTATTGGATTATATTGATATTTTAGAGTCTAAGATAGATTCATTTGATGTTTGGACTTTGATTTGGTATTATAACCCAGTAGATTGACTATGTTGAAAATAATATTTTGCTAACATCTCTTTATCTCATTCAGTTTTGATAATGACAAATCAACCTTGTATTAAGATGATCATTATTATGAAGCAAAAAGAAATAATCAAGAGCAAAGCCTTATGACATCAAAAGTTCAAGAATGGATGTGACAAGATCAAGCAAGAAG
Organism: Turnera subulata; assembly: GCA_028386065.3. Taxonomy (NCBI): domain Eukaryota; kingdom Viridiplantae; phylum Streptophyta; class Magnoliopsida; order Malpighiales; family Passifloraceae; genus Turnera; species Turnera subulata. The sequence goes on along the minus strand of JAKUCV010000901.1, from coordinate 113,972 downwards.
AAAAAGAAGAGTTAGGAACTCAATTTTGTACAAGGTTAAACATTCAATGTCTCTATGTCATTGGCTCAAACAAAATCACTTTTACTCATGCATCAATTTGATTTTACTTCAAACATATTTATGTCTTCCGAGCCACGAACATCGATGTCCCAATTTGGAACATCGATGTCCTGCCGTGAAACCAAGCTTTCGAGAAGGTTTCTAAGCTTTGAACATCGATGTCCAATATTGGAACATCGATGTCCTGCACTAAAATAATTTTTCCAAAAGTTAGGCAGTAGTTTATAACATCGATGTCCAATTTGTGAACATCGATGTCCTCATGACCGTTATGCTTAAAAATTGCTTTGAAGAGTTTGAACATCGATGTCCTGTTTCATAACATCGATGTCCCATTGAATCTGGTTTTAAGATTGTTTTGGGAATGTGCAAAACATCGATGTTCAGATATGGAACATCGATGTTATTTCGTCTCGGGTCTTGGACAATGTCTTGTGGAACGTCGATGTCCTTCTGGCCAACATCGATGTTCTAGCGACCGTTAGCCCAATAATTCACATTCACTGGCCAGGACATCGATGTCCAGATTTGCAACATCGATGTCCTTATGACCGTTGGGCCAATAATGCCTACTCAAAGGCTAGAACATCGATGTCCTCATTTGCAACATCGATGTTCAGCCGACATGAGCAGATATACTTTTCATCTTTCCATGATACTTTGTTTAAAGATGTTTTGAACTGATTTTCCAACGGTAATACATGTTTTTAACCTTATAAATAGAGCATGTAGGTCTCTGTTTTTTGGCAATCGACTCTCTACAATTTCAAGCATTCATTGTTATACATACATATCATTTATGAACCAATATCATTGAGAATTGAGAGTTGCCTTATAGAGCTTACTTTGTGTACTCATACCTACTCTTGAAGAGAGTTTTTGCTTTGAGTGACTCAATTGTAATCACACACCTTGAGGGAGGATTATTCCCTTGTAGTGAATTCATAGGGTCTTCTTTCTGTGGGAAAAGTCTTGAAGTGTTGAATCTTCAAGCAGGAGTTGTAAACGGTTTGTTAAGCACCCGGAAGCTTAACGGTGATAGTGGAATCTTCGAGAGAGTCTCTCGGAGGACTGGATTAGCCACACGGGTTGTGTGTGTGTGAACCAGTATAAATCGGTTTGCCTTTCTCTCCTTTTTAATTCCGCAATTATTATTGTTTAAAGCTTTAATTAGTTCTTAATCGCTAATTCACCCCCCCTCTTAGCTTGTTTGGGCTTACAATTGGTAGCGGAGCAAGGTCTCTTTGTTTAGGATTAAACTCCTTGAGTAAAGATCATGGCTTTTGAGGGGTATAATATTCACAAAGCTCCTTTCTTTGACGGTATAAACTTTGACTATTGGAAAGTTAGAATGCAAATGTTTCTAGAGGGTCAAGGCTTAGAAATTTGGGAAATTGTTGAGAGTGGTTGGAGTAGGCCACCTAAACCTTTGAGTGATTGGAGTGAAAATGAGAAGAAGAAAGGGACTCTAGATGCCACAGCTAGAAACTCTTTACTATGTGCCTTAAGTAAAGAAGAATTTGAGAGAATTAGGATTTGCAAGAGTGCTCATGAAATTTGGACACTCCTATGTACAACTCATGAGGGAACAAACCAAGTAAAAGAATCCAAGACCAATAGGCTTATGAGAGAATATGAGCTTTTTACAATGAAACCTAATGAGTCCATCTATGATATGAGTACTAGGTTTTCAACTTTATGTAATAACCTTGTGAGCCTAGGCAAGACCATAAGTGATAAGGAGAAAGTTACTAAAGTGTTAAGATCCTTGAGTAAGGAGTGGGAATCCAAAGTCACAGCTATTGAAGAGGCAAAAGATCTTAATGTTCTATCATACAATGAGCTAATAGGTTCTTTAATAGCTTATGGAATGAAGTTTGAAGGCAAAGTAGAAAAGAAGAAAGACCTTGCCTTGAAGATTCAAGATTCCGAAGAGGATGCAAGTGACAGAGATGATGATATGGCTCTAGTCACAAGGAAGTTCATGAAGTTCCTTAAGAAGAAGAGATTGCAAAAAGGGAGGAATATGAAGAGCACCTTTAAATATGAAGATACAAAGAAAAATCCGGTTGTTTGCTACAAATGCAACAAACCCGGTCATATTAAATCGGAGTGCCCATACAAAAAGAAAGCAAGAATTGATTCTTAAAAAAGCACAGGAAAGAAAATCATGGTGGCATGGGATGAAGATGACACATCATCAAGTGACTCGGATAGTGATGAAGATGCACATATATGCTTCATGGCTCTTGAAGATGATGAGGTAAATGATCCCTCTAATGACTTTACATTTGAAGAATTACATGATGCGTTCATTAACTTGCATGAAGAACTTGAGAAGTCACTGAAAATGAATCAAACTTATAAAAAGCAACTCATAACTCTTAAAAACGAAATGCATACCCTTGATGTGTCTTACAATGAACTAAATGAAAGAATATCTTCTAATGTATGTGCTTGTGTTGTGTTGGGAAAAGGAAATGAGTCTCTTAAATCTCAAGTTGAGGATTTAGAGAAAACCTTAGAAAAATTTACAAAGGGAAGAGATAGTCTTAATCTCCTTTTAGGACAACAAAGAAATTCAACACAAAAGGAAGGATTAGGAGCATCCAATATGTCATATGAGATAAAACCCATTGTGCAAAATGCTAAAACACATGTACATGGTGCTTCATCTTCTACTCAACATACTAAATCACATATTCATAACCCAAGATCACATACTCATCATAGAAGGTCAAATGCTCAAAAAGCAAGACCATGTGTAAGTAATAGTAGATCCCATTATGCTAGATTGTATGCCAATAGTAGAAGACCACATGTACACAATGCTGAAAATGGAAGATCTTATAACACTAAACCAAGCACACTTGGTAGAAGTTCATATACTTATAATACTAGAACACAAACCAATGATATTACGCCACATGCTAGATCGTTTGCATACAATGCAAAATCTTATGGTTACAATTCAAAAGCACAAATATATAGAGCTAGATCATCTCATAACTATGCTAAGTTACATACCTATGGTGGAAGGCAACAATCATACCATGATAGTGCTCGTGATCATTCTTATATTCCTTCCATCACATGCTATAATTGTGGTAAACATGGTCATGGAATTCGTACTTGCATGTTCATGAGAAAGAATTCACATGTAAGATATGTTTGGGTACCTAAAGGTACTAGAGCTAACATTCAAGGACCCTAGATTGATTGGGTACCTAAATCTTGTTTATTTTTGTAGGATGACAAAGATGAGTGGGTACTTGATAGTGGATGTTCACGCCATATGACGGGTGATCAATCAAAGTTCTCATCATTGAAAGGTAAAGGTAAAGGTAAAGTAACCTTTGGGGATAGCTCTAAGGGTAAAATACTTGGTATTGGTGATATTGGTTCTAATCCTACTATTGAGCATGTTCTTCTTGTTGATAACTTAAAGTTCAATCTCTTGAGTATAAGTCAACTATGTGATAAGGGATATAGAGTAACCTTTGAATCTACTAAATGCATGGTTACTAGATGTATTGATGATCACCTACTTTTTGTTGGGAAAAGAATTGGAAATCTTTACTCGATCAATCTAAAAGAAGTTGCTAACAATGATATTAAGTGTTTTAGTGCAAAGATGGAAACACCTATTTTATGGCATAGAAGGCTTGGACATGTCAATTTGGAATTAATATCAAAACTATCCAAGAAGGATCTAGTTAAGGGTCTACCAAAGCTCAAATTTGAGAAAGATGGAGTATGTAGAGCTTGTCAACTTGGAAAGCAAGTTAAAAGCTCCTTCAAAGCCAAAAATATGGTAACTACTTCTAGACCTCTTGAACTCTTGCATCTTGATCTTTTTGGTCCTATGAGGACAACTAGTCTTGGTGGTATGAATTATGCTTTTGTTATTGTTGATGATCACACTAGATTTTCTTGGGTTATATTTCTTGCCAGTAAAGATCATGCTTTGTATGAGTTTGGATGCCTTGTTAGACGTTTACAAAATGAAAAAGGTTATAAGATCTCTAAAATTAGAAGTGACCATGGTGGTGAGTTTGATAATCTTTTGTTTGACCATTATTGTGAACAATGTGGCATTGAACACACCTTTTCTACTCCTAGAACACCACAACAAAATGGGGTTGTTGAGAGAAGAAATCGAACATTGCAAGAAATGGCACGCACTATGATAAATGAAAATGATATACCTTCATACTTTTGGGCCGAAGCGGTTAATACCGCGTGTTATGTGCTAAATAGAGTTTCCTTAAGGCCTATTCTTAAGAAAACACCTTATGAACTATGGTATGGTAGAAAACCAAATATTGATTACTTTAAGGTGTTTGGATCCAAATGCTACATTCTCAATACCAAGGACAATCTTGGTAAGTTTGATGCTAAGTCGGATGAAGGTATATTTCTTGGTTACTCTATCACTAGTAAAGCCTATCGTGTGTATAACAAAAGGACTCTTCTTGTTGAAGAATCCATGCATGTTGTATTTGACGAAGTTGATTTAAATGGTGATAGAGATGATGATATAATAGATTTCACACATAGATCTTCACCAACAAATACAAGTGAATCCAAAAATGATGGTGCTTCTTCCTCACAAACCTTTGATGTACAAGAGAAGGAAAAGGAAACTATCGAAGGACAAGGTAATGTGGAAATTAAGGTACCAAGAGGACATTCTCCTAGTGCAATTCTCGGGGATCCTACAAAAGGGGTAGTTACAAGATCATCATTACATAATTTAAATGGTCATATTGCATTCTTATCACAAGTTGAGCCTAAAAATATTAAAGATGCTATTAATGATGAAAGTTGGGTTATTGCTATGCAAGAGGAGTTAAATCAATTTGAGAGAAGTCAAGTTTGGAATCTTGTTCCTAGACCTAATGATCATCCCGTTATTGGTACTAAATGGGTCTTTAGGAATAAGTTGGATGAAAATGGCATTGTTGTAAGAAACAAAGCTAGGCTTGTTGCTCAAGGATATAATCAAGAAGAAGGTATTGATTTTGATGAAACATTTGCTCCGGTTGCTAGATTAGAATCTATTCGCATGCTTCTTGCATATGCATCTTATAAAGCGTTTAAATTGTTTCAAATGGATGTCAAGAGTGCATTCTTAAATGGCTATATCATGGAGGAAGTGTATGTTGAGCAACCCCCTGGTTTTGAAAATCATGAATTTCCTCAACATGTGTTTAAACTCAAAAAGGCACTCTACGGTTTGAAACAAGCTCCAAGAGCTTGGTATGAAAGGCTAAGTAACTTCCTTGTTTCTAGTGGTTTTACAAGAGGAAAGGTTGATACAACTTTGTTTGTCAAATCTCATATGCATGAATTACTCATTGTTCAAATATATGTGGATGATATTCTTTTTGGTGCTACTAATGAGTTTTTGTGTAAGGAATTTGAAAAGTCCATGCAAAATGAATTTGAGATGAGTTCCATGGGGGAGTTAACTTATTTCCTTGGATTTCAAGTAAAACAACTTGAAGGAGGTATTTTCATTAATCAAGCCAAGTATACAAAGGAGTTACTCAAAAGATTTGGGATGGATGGTGCTAAGATTAGCACAACACCCATGAGCACTACCACTAAGCTTGACAAGGATGAAGAAGGTAAAGATGTTGATATCAAGCTATATAGAGGTATGATCGGAAGTTTACTTTACCTAACGGCTACTAGACCGGACATCATGTTTAGTGTTTGTCTATGTGCACGATTTCAAGCTTGTCCAAAAGAGTCTCATTTACGTGCTATTAAACGCATTTTTAAATATCTTAAAGGGACTCCCAACCTTGGTCTTTGGTATCCCAAAGTGAGTTCATTTACTCTCACTAGTTATTCCGATGCGGATTTTGCCGGGAGTACCTTAGATAGAAAGAGTACTAGTGGTACATGTCAATTTCTTGGTCAAGCATTAGTCTCATGGTCTAGCAAAAAGCAAAATTCCGTAGCTACTTCTACTACCGAAGCGGAATATATAGCTGCAGGTTCCTGTTGTGCTCAAGTTTTGTGGATGAAACATACTCTTGAAGACTATGGCTTGAAGTTTGAATCTATTCCTATTTACTGTGATAGTACTAGTGCCATCAATCTCACTAAGAATCCTATCCAGCATTCACGAACAAAGCATATAGAGATTAGACATCATTTTATTCGTGATCATGTGCAAAAGAAAGATATAACACTTGATTTTGTCAAGACCGATGGACAACTTGCAGATATCTTCACCAAGCCTTTGAAAGAAGATCAATTCACAAAAATAAGGCTGGATTTGGGCATGTGCAACCCTCCTTGAAGAACTCATATTATGAAGGCCAATTAGGCAAAATGATAGGGGGAACAAAGTAGAACTGAAGGCTAATCTAGAATTTTGGCAACATGATCACAACATCGATGTTGAGTATCACAATATCGATGTTCAGGTAAGTTCTCTAAACCAATTAAATTTTGCTTTGATACATGCAGAATTAACACAAACACACAAGATTTTATTGATTTTATACAATCACGCTTACAATCACACACACATGCTTACATTGTTTATATTACATTACAATCACACATACATAAAAAAAAAAAAAACTTATCATAATCTAGCTCTTAACGATTTGGGACAGCAGTTACAGTGAAGCCATTAGGAGTATTAACTATATTAACCCTAATGCTATGATTCCAAGCAAACCACATTCCCCCCGAGTTGTTCTGGCCAGGAAGCTCGAACCGATGTGTTGGTGGAAAGCGAAGAGGAATAACTCAGTGGTTTCCAGTTTGCTGCCATTGAGTCTCGGTAAGCAGAACCATATTTGGTTTATATTGGTTCTTCAGGTCTCGTAGGATTCGAAAAAAATCTTGGGAACGTGTTGTGATGCCCCTGCAGTTCCACACCAAAAGGCAAACCTTTGGCCAAGTGGGTGCTACTCCAGCTACTCGAGGAATGCTCTGAGTTGTCATTGTAATCTGGTAATAACTGCTCTCGTTCAAAGTTTGGTAGGATGGTTCCAACTGAAGCTCCTGAAACCTGTCAGAGATAAAGAACATGGTGGAATTAGCCGTACCGTAGTAGGAAGTTCGCAAGGATTGTTGATGCTCTAGGAAGATGGTCTCTTCCATAGGGGTGACAAAGAATCGGGACGAATACATCTCGTCTACGAAGACAAGACGAGGAATTCTTGCTAGTTCCTCTGGCAATGGCCCTTGTTGCTCATTTATGATGCTGAAAGCCAACCGATTTCTCCTACCTACGCTAGCACCCTCAACAAAAAAGACAGTGGAAGGGGAAGGCATTTTTGCTTTTGATATTTTTGCTAACTCTCTTTCTGAAATTGGATTATAAACTTTTTGTGTTTAATAAGCTCTAACGTATGTCTATTTATTGAAACATAATTGTATTGCTTCTTCTCTCAAAAGGTGACCCCTACAAATTTCTGAAGTGACCAGCAGTGTTCAGGAAGTGACCCCTACCTATCCTTGGAGTATCATGAATAACGTTTAGAGGAAGGCCCCTCCAAACCACTTCGGTTTTCAAGAATCTCCTTTTTGAGACACTTGCAAATTCATTTATTGCTAACATTCAATTTCTCAGATAATCAAGCGTCTGCTTTGTTGAAAATTGTGGCCTACACTGCATTATTGATTCATCACGGGACTCACAGTCTAATTAGTTGGGCATCAGAGGCACCCAAAGTCCAACTGACAAGACATTTTCTCGAGCCCGATGTACTTACGACAAGGAGATACCCTCTCATCCCGGGAGGATCGAAATCCAAGACAATAATTCTTGGGGGCCGAGGCCAACTTACTATCCTTAAAATTTGTCACCCATGTTTCAACTTTCTAAAACTAGTGTATTATCTTTGCTAACTTGAGCACCCGAGGCTCGTCTAACTAAGTTTTGCAGGTACCCCTCACCAAGGCCAAAAGACAGGGGGAACCGGAAGAACCACAAATTGGACAAAACATGTAAAGCCCATACAACATCGATGTTTTGTATCGGAACATCGATGTTCAGTAAGTATTCTTTTCCTTCCATATTTTTCAACATCATTGTTTCACACAACCGAGGGCATAAAACATCGATGTCCCAAATCCGAACATCGATGTTCGATTTGCTTAAATGTTCCACAGCATGGCCCCGAGAGCACATAACATCAATGTCCTGAATAATGACATCGATGTCCTCTCTTTCCCAGTTTTTACAAGACTCGGACCCGAGAGCAAATAACATCAATGTTCAATTAATGGACATCGATGTTCAGGTTCTGTTTTTCAAAAAAAAATAAAGCCGTTAGATAATTCCAGAATAAACCCAACAGTACACAACATCGATGTCACGAGCTGGAGCATCGATGTTCAACTGCTGAAATTAAAAAAAAATATAGTTGTTACGCGGCTATTACTAGCCGTTACTAGCCGTTGTCTCCTGTATAACATACACTATTCTTCATTTTTTCTTTCTCCATCTTTTCTTCTTCAAAGTGAATTCAGCTCTTCTTTCCCTCTCCACACTCTTCATAATTTCCATACTTTCTATCTACCTTTCTTTCTTCAATCATGGGCAAGACTAAATCCCGTGCAAAAACACCCATACGACAACCAACTACACGAGGAGGTCCTTCATTTTCTTCTCCTCGATTTCCTTTGAATGACCAATCAGCTGTTTGGTTCACCTCACGTGCACAACTCTCACTCTATCAATCACTCTTTCATACTCGTCAAATTTTTCCTCCCCGGTATCTTCCGGTCTCGTATCCGAGGGAGAAGAACTACACAAGACTTGAAGAGCTCCTTCGAGCATCTGGATTGTGGGAATTCGTAACCAACCGAAGCCATCAATATAGTGCCGATTTTACCAAAGCCTTCTACTCCACCCTCAATCGCGATGGTGACGTGTTAACAGCTCAGGTGAATGGAATTGCTATCTCTTTGACTCTCGAGCAATTCGGGGCAGTTTCCGGCTTACCATCTCAGGGTGAGGATATTGCCTCTTATGGCGGTCCTCATTTCATCACGACCACTGAAGCTCCTCTTTTGCAAGCGCTCGGTTTCACGGAGGTCGTCCGTACCGCCCATTCCAAAAGACCAACAATTCATTCTCTTCCTCCGGAGAATCATGTTCTGTTTTATCTCATCACCCGGGTGATCAAGCCACGTCCCGGAAATCATACCGTCCTATCTATTGAGGATGTGAAAATACTCCATGCCATTCTCCATCATGCTCCAATTAATTGGGCACGTTTTGTGCTTATGCACATGACCGACTATCCGCCTCAATCCACCCATCATCCTCTGCCCTATCCCATCATGGTGTTGGACATTCTCCTACAGGCCGGCATTGATGCTCGGGAAGGTCCCCAAGTCTCATACAAAAACGTGGGCAATTAGTGATGACACCTTCCGAACTGGTAAATCCGAGCAAGCACCCAGACTTCCACCGGGTGAGAGTTCCGCAGCACCAGTTTGTCCCGAACCGGCGCCTCAAGCTTCTGTCGTCACTCTTGAATCGATTGCAGCTTCTCTTACCCATCTTCAAATGAGTGTTAATAGCATAGGACGGTCCATTGATCGCATTGACTTTGAAGTTCAACGCCAAGGGCATGCTCTTCGGTCCTACTTTGATAGAGTCCACTATCAACCTCCACCCTATCATACAACATTTCAAGGCTATGATTTCGGAGCTGAGGGAGATGATGATGATGAGCCATATGATCCTACTGTGGCTGGTGATCCTATGGACATGGACGCGGCGAATGAAGAAGACGAAGTTGCTGCCGAAACTGAAGAAGATAACGATGATGATGATGGGAACTAACACCCATATTTCTATTTTTTTATCTTATGTTATCTTTCATGTTCTTTCATTTGCATAAGAGCCTGTTTTTGTCTTTTCAATTTCTTTTTGCTAATGCCAAAAGGGGGAAAACAACTTAATATGTATGTGCACACCAAGTTCAAAAGTTCAACTTAAATGGTATCATGGCTAAAACATAGGGGGAACTAATAAGCACATACTTCAACTTGTTTGTCATTATCAAAAAGGGGGAAATTGTTGAAAATAATGTTTTGCTAACATCTCTTTATCTCATTCAGCTTTGATAATGACAAATCAACCTTGTATTAAGATGATCATTATTATGGAGCAAAAAGAAATAATCAAGAGCAAAGCCTTATGACATCAAAAGTTCAAGAATGGATGTGAAAAGATCAAGCAAGAAGAAAAAGAAGAGTTAGGAACTCAATTTTGTACAAGGTTAAACATTCAATGTCTCTAAGTTATTGGCTCAAACAAAATTACTTTTACTCATGCATCATTTTGATTTTATTTCAATCATATTTATGTCTTCCAAGCCATGAACATCGATGTCCCAATTTGGAACATCGATGTCCTGCCGTGAAACCAAGCTTTCGAGAAGGTTTCTAAGCTTTGAACATCGATGTCCAATATTGGAACATCGATGTCCTGCACTAAAATAATTTTTCCAAAAGTAGGCAGTAGTTTATAACATCGATGTCCAATTTGTGAACATCGATGTCCTCATGACCGTTATGCTTAAAAATTGCTTTGAAGAGTTTGAACATCGATGTCCTGTTTCATAACATCGATGTCCTATTGAATCTGGTTTTAAGATTGTTTTGGGAATGTCCAAAACATCGATGTTCAGATATGGAACATCGATGTTATTTCGTCTCGGGTCTTGGACAATGTCTTGTGGAACGTCGATGTCCTTCTGGCCAACATCGATGTTCTAGCGACCGTTAGCCCAATAATTCACATTCACTGGCCAGGACATCGATGTCCAGATTTGCAACATCGATGTCCTTATGACCGTTGGGCCAATAATGCCCACTCAAAGGCTAGAACATCGATGTCCTGATTTGCAACATCGATGTTCAACCGACATGAGCAGATATACTTTTCACATTTCCATGATACTTTGTTTAAAGATGTTTTGAACTGATTTTCCAACGGTAATACATGTTTTTAACCTTATAAATAGAGCATGTAGGTCTTTGTTTTATGGCAATCGACTCTCTACAATTTCAAGCATTCATTGTTATACATACATATCATTTATGAACCAATATCATTGAGAATTGAGAGTTGCCTTATAGAGCTTACTTTGTGTACTCATACCTATTCTTGAAGAGAGTTTTTGCTTTGAGTGACTCAATTGTAATCACACACCTTGAGGGAGGATTATTCCCTTCATAGTGAATTCATAGGAAGAGGGTCTTCTTTCTGTGGGAAAAGTCTTGAAGTGTTGAATCTTCAAGCAGGAGTTGTAAACGGTTTGTTAAGCACCCGGAAGCTTAACGGTGATAGTGGAATCTTCGAGAGAGTCTCTCGGAGGACTGGATTAGCCACACGGGTTGTGTGTGTGTGAACCAGTATAAATCGGTTTGCTTTCTCTTCTTTTTAATTCCGCAATTATTATTGTTTAAAGTTTTAATTAGTTTCGGACCAAATAACATCAGATTTTTGTGGATTTTTGCCCCATTAAAATTTGAATATTGTTTTTCATATTATTGTTGTTATTTGGATATAAAAGGAATTTGATTGATTTAATAGGTGTGGGAATTAAGTAATTGTGAAAAGAGGTACAATTTGGAGTTCTAGAAGCTAATGAACGTCCTTAATTTTGTTGGCCTAAACATGGGCTTAATGATCTAATTGGTCTAAATTTATGATTAACCATGCTTAGTTATTATTTATGTACGCTATGAATGTATCTTATGTTGATTAAGTATAAGATAGGATGTATGGTTTCGGAAGAAACCATCCACATGGTTCCTGGAGTAGTCTTGAGCATTAGTCACTATCAACCTTCACTATAGGAATTTGTTGTTTTAGGGACCATCATTTAATGATAGACATTAGAAATGATCCTTAAAGGTTTATAAATAAGGACAAGTAACAAAATTGGTCCCAAAATATGTTTTTGGCCATACTTTTAAGGAAAAAAAAAGTTAGCTATAAATAAAAGTCTTTACCATATATAAGTTTAAATGCTCCAAAATTTTAGTGTAACTTCACCTTTAAGGAAGGGTTTTAAGGAGAAAATTTTACTCTGTCTTAGTTACACCATATCAAATAAATTTTTAAATATTTAAAATAAAATAAAATCTTTAAGTATTTATTATGCATCATATTTAGGGTCAAATGTGCATATAAAACCTATGACTTAAAGAGAGCAAAACCTTAGTTCTGTCAATATTGGTTTTGTGAGCTAAGGTTTAGGAATCACAGCCCAATAGTAGTACCAAATCGTTTCTCCCTAGTATTAATCTTAAATTGTTAGCTACCACGAAAACTTATATTTTTGATAGAGGGAGAAAAAGTAGCAACACACTTCTCCAATCTTTCTCTTCAAATACTTTTCTTGTTAGTCTGAATAAATTCAAGAGTGGAAATTTTTTGTTTTCTCATACTTTTTGTGGAGTCAAGAAGCATATTATTCTGGTAAGTCTTTAACCTATCTTGATTGAATATTGTTTATTTCTTGTATTTAACAGACCAAATTGGTATTTTATGTTTCGGTGGGTTAGTATATTTTCCATTGCCCACCAAGTGTTTGATATAATACCACAATGGTGACAACAATTAGCGGGCAATAATAAAATATAAAGAAGGCAATAACATTACAGATTATTATTTTTGAGTTGTTTGACTGATTTTGTCATGTATATTTCCTTTTTATTAAAATGGAGTTAAATTGTTAGGTGCTCGATCAAGCAGTTTGGAGTTGAACCTTAAAATGCCATTATCATTCACATAGTTTCAAGACTGTCTTTCAATTTTTGTGCTATATTTTGATTTCATTTTCAATTGTCATCTTTCATGTTAAAATTTCTCATAGTTGGATGGATCTGGATATGCATTGGGTCAATTGCATTATATTACAATTTTCAATAACATTTGCGAAAATGAACATAGGAGTTTATAAGACTTGGCTTCTTAAGCCTACTCCCACCAACTTCTCCACATCCTATACAACTATGTGTTTTACGTCTGAATAACCAGCAATAAAAAGTATGCCTTTGTTTAGCTTTCTATTGCACGCACTTTGGTATAACATGCATATTTTGTCCCAGTTCCTAGGAAAAAATTAATTTGATGCTATAATAACACTGTTGGAAAAATATTTAATTTTGTTGCTTTTTCTTCCTGCAGGTACTGCTGGACTTATAGAATATAGGATTCGTTATGAGGATGTTGCTCGGTTGCTTTTTTTAGTCATTTTTTTTTTATTGAAATAGTCATGCCTCTTTATATCTATTTTAAGTACCCTATAACGAGTGCGTATGAATATGTGCTGCTATTTTACTTTAGTTACTCATACTAAAGGAGGTGGTGCAAAGCGTTAGTGTTCATTTATTTCTGTTATGACTTGCATATAACAAGTGATGTGTGGTATCTAATGTTCCAATTTGCAATGATATGAGAATACATAGAATATATCAAACTATTATCATTTTTTGTATTACTTGTTTGAAGGGAAAAAAGTGGCTCCTTTTTTTAATTACCGTAAATAATTAAAATAAATATTATCAAAAAAATTACCATAAGTAAATGCTTATACTATCAACAAGAGAAAGCCTACATTTCTCCAAAACTATATTATTTATGACGACAAGCTTTTAGTAACGGACAAATCTGTCTCTAATAAAAGGCTAATCCGTCATTATTACTGCTTTAAAGGACAGATTTTGATCTGTCACAACTAAATATTATGGAGGGAAGACAAAATTCTTCCTCAATACTTTTAGTGAAGCCTTTTATGATGGGGTGTTGATGGACTTTATATCTCTCTCGAAAACTCATTAGTGATAAAAATTTATAGTTTTAGTGACCGTTTCTTTTCTTACCAATAAATGTTCTTCTTGTAGTGTTTTTTTTTAGATAAAAGTCGGGTAGACCTGTTCTATTAAAACCGAAAATAGTACATAGAGATACAATAAAACTTGACGCAAGTCAAGTGTAAAAGCTCCAAGACTATTAAAGAAAAGGAACAGAGAAATCTTCCAACATGAGGATTAAAACTAAGGCTTGTAACAGTACCAAAGGAAAACAAATCCAAAGGAATAAAGGCATATTGAAACATAACAAGCCTTAAACTACCTCTCACCAGAGAGGGAAAGAACTGCAGATCCTGAAATAGAGAGAGGAGATCTTCGACACCGACGTGATAACAAGATTGTTGTAGCTTCTATGATTTATCACGAGGAGCACTCCTGGAAAACTGTACAGAAACAGAAACAGGTTGCTTAAAAAGCAACAGAGATCTACCACTTTATTATAGAGCAGAGGAAAAGCAAGAAAAAAAGGCTTATGAGGCTGGCCGCCGGGTAGATCCCGAACGGCAGCCCCTAGCCTGGGTAGACGAAAGTTTTCAGGCGAGAGCAAACGGTGGAAGCGGTGGAAGAAAAAAAAAAGTGAGAAAACTTCTTGTAGTGCTTTTACTGCAAGTTGTGGGTGGTCCTCACATTCATTGAAGACCAACCACCAACGGCTAACAGTGGTGTGCAAGGAAGAGATTAGTGGCCAGAGAAAGTTATATCTCCTCACCTAACTTCAATTAAGTTTGTGGTCCAAACTTACCAAAAATGATATCATTTTCAAATTGAGGAATTGAAAAGTGCAAGACTTCCATAAATTAATCCATCATGGACAAGTGTAGGACATAAGTCAACTCTTGAATCTTAAGAGTCGTCGGGAGAAGAGCTCTCCCACTTGAAATCTGTATAAAGAGGTCCAAAATCTCTCTAAAAATATCCCAGCCAATTGAAAAAAATCTAAGTGTGTATTTCATGCTTATACCTGTGGTTTCTTATCTGGTTTACACACTTGTATTCGTACTCATTGTAAGAGTAGTTTTTTGAGTTTTGCTGGATACTCAAGTCTATAATAAAATTTTGAGGATAGGTTAGAGCTGCGCTTGTGAGAAGCATGCTTTAGGTTAGAGCTGAAGCTTGTTTCTTCTAAAGGTTAAGGTTGAACCCGCAAAAGGTTAAGTATAAGTATGAGTTTGAAATCTTAAAGGAAGATCCTTTAGGTAGTTGACTTACCCAGATGTGGGGAATCACTATACATCACTTGTGTGATTTCTATTTCTCTCTTCCCTTCTCTCACTTTATTTCCAATTTGTTCGTGGAGTTCATCCAATTTGTGTTTATTGTGGCTTCTGCCTATAACCAGTTGCTTGGTTTTATCAGAAACCATATCTGCGATTATTTGAAAAGCTAATTCACCCTCCCTTCTTCTTAGGCTTTTCTGAGCCTACAATTGGTAGTAGAGTTACGATCTTAGTGTAGAGGAATAATATCCAGAGACAAAAATCATGGATATGAGGGAACAAGTGTCAACAAGGCACCCTGCCTTGATGATGCAAACATAAACTATTGGAAGTTTAAAATGAAAATCTTTCTTGAATGGAAGGATCTAGAATTGTGGAGCATAGTGCAAAATCCATAAATTGGACCGTGAGAGATATGCAGTTCTGGACGGAAGAAGAAATGAGAAGAACCAAGCTTGAAGCTGAAGCCAATAATGTCCTACTTTGTTGCATAAGTGAATGTGAGTTCCAAAGGGTCAGGTCATATGAAACAACTTATGATATCTAAAGGCTCTTATGTATAACTCATGAAGGCACAAATCAGGTAAAGGAATCAAGGCTCAAACGCTTGATGAGAGACTTTGAGCTAATCTAGATGGTTGCTGGAGAAACTATACAGGATATGGATACTCACTTCACTATTCTCTAAAATAGTCTTATAACCCATGGAAAAGTTATCACATAGAGAAAAGGTTTCAAAGGTTCATAGATCACTTCCTGGGAGCCAAAGGTTTCTGTCATAGAAGAAGTACAAAATTTGAATACTCTCTCCTGTGATTAACTGATTGGCAAGCTACTCGTCAATCGCTCAAAAATGAAAGTGAAGGAACCTAACAAGAAAGACTTAGCTCTAAAGGTATAGAAACCAAGAGACGATGAAAGTGATGCCGATGTGGCTCTAGTCACTAGAAAATTTGTAAGCTATCTTAAGATGAAGAAGCAACTCAAAGGAAGAAGTCCTAGGGGAGAAAAGATTGAAGAACCAAAAAAGGATCTTCTTGTGTGCTTTGGTTGCAACCGTCCTGACCATATCAAGTTTGATTGTCCCTACCAAAAGAAAAACAATTATGATTCTTCAAAAACCAAGGAAAAGAAGGTCATCTTTGCTTGTGATGACTTAGATTCTTCATGTGACTCGGGCGTAGATGAAGCAGTAAATCTGTGCTTTATGGCTTAAGGAGAATTTGAGGTAAATGACTCTCTTGACTTCACCTCTGATGAATTACAAGTTGCATTTGGTGAATTGCATGATAAATACAAGCAAGCTCTTAAGAAAAACATTGCATACAAAAAATACATTGATATTTTTGAGTATGATATTGAAGCTCATAAAAATGCATATAAAAAATTTGATCGTGCTTATGCTGATCGATTATGAAATAGAGAAATTTGCTATTCAAAATGTTCATATTGAACTTGAATTGAAGATTGCATGTAATATTGCTATGTGTGACAAGTTGCTAAAAGAGAATGATATTCTTAGAAAAGATATGGAGGGTTGAAATATTTTCTTAAAAATAAGAGCTAGGTGCACTCCTCTTAGACCCCAGGTGTCACAGGTCCACCAGCTTCTGCTTGGTTCGTCCTCGAACCCCGCACCGTACTAGGGGAGTTTTGGAGCTCCGCTACCAACTGTAACATCCCGGCTTGTCGACTGTCACTATAGACCAACACAAGACCTTTCCAGCATGCTTTGTCCTCACTCGCATGCTTTCGCGAAAAACTTCCAGGAGGTCACTCATCCCAGAATTTCTCCAAGTCAAGCACGTTTAAGTTTGGAATTTTTTCTGGAATGAGCACCGAAAAGGTAGGTGCACCGTACTGATATAGTTAGTACCCATTAATGAAACTATCGCATCCCAAGAACAAATATACAAAACTTAAATAATAATGAAAAGACCAAAATGCCCTTGAGTCTAGGGATGCCAACATCCGTGGAAAACATTCCATCAAAACCTCATAACAATAAATTAAATATCAGGGTGCTAAATGACTGAACAATAAATCAGGCTTATCAAGCCAAGTAAACACCGGCAAACCAACCAGAATAACAAATGTTCAATCCAAATAAAACAAATTATGTAACGCCCCAAATTTTCGGTATTTAATTTCTGTGGATTTTCGGAATTTTAAAATTTTATTTCCCATTTTCCGGATTTTTGGTCATGGAAATGAATTATTTTCCTTGGGAATATCTGTATTAAGTTATAACTATAGCATGTTTGGTTTCGTCGGGAATAAGTCGCGTTTCGATGTGAAAGGCGGGTTGAAGTAGTTGAACCTAAAACTACGTCGTTTTGGGAAAAAGGAAAGAAAGGAAAAAAATAAAATAAAAAAATTACACAGGCGCGTTGACTTGGTAAGGGTTGACCGCGACCAAGATCAAAACGACGTCGTTTTGATCCTGGCCGGCCAAACCCTAAAAGTTCTTTTTTCTTTCCTTTTCTTTTTCTTTTCTTTTTCCTACCCTCTTTTCTTTTTCTCTTCTTTCCCCGAGCCGCCGCCCACACTCTCTCCCACGATTTGTTCCCTGAGCACACGCCCTCAATCGTGCAGACTATGGTTACCCCCCGATTCCCTTCCTCTCCCTCTTCATTTTCACTCATAACCGCCGCACCTGCTGTCTCCTTTCTTCTTCTCCTTCCTCCTTTCGAGCCACTGCCGTCGAGATGCCGCCGCCTCCATCTCTTCTTTTCGTGTTGTCGTCGGTGCAGGTCGAGGGAGAAGGCGGGGTTGGTTCGCGATCTGGGCTCGGACAGAAGGGCCTGACGAGGAGTCGCCGTCGTTGCTGCATCGAGGTGGAGAGGAGGCACACCCGAAGAGGACGAACGACGAATGACCCGAGGCGTGAACCCAAACCTGTCGCCGTCGCCACCTGGGTAAGTGTCGCCGTCCCTTCCTCCTCACTCCTGCTTTCATTCTGGGTTTGTTGTTGGTTGTTGATGTTATTGTTGGTTGGAATTAACCCGAACAGGGTTCTGTTTTACAGATGATGGCGGGTGGACGCGAGGTGGCTGGTGGTCTTGTTATTGTTTTGGTTGGTGGCTACGTTGGCCGGGGCTGCTGGTGGTGTCAGGTTGTGCTGTTGCGGGTCGACGGTCGGCGGCGAGTTCGTGGTGGATGGCGACGAGACTTCGGCCTTGCTGGTGCGGGTTCCACCTGGACAGGGGCTGTGTTCGAGCCTGCCGGTTCTGAGGCGAGGACCAACACATTGGTCCGGATCTAACGGAACATTGAGGGATCGTTCTTCTTCAGTAAGCTTTACCGGTGACCTTGAGTTGTGAATTTATTTAATTGCTTTGGAAATCTGGATAATTGAGTTGCATGTTCGGTCGGTGTTGTTTTTGGTCGGCAGCTTGTTTAAGGGGCATATATGGGCTGTTATGGAATTTTCCAGCGAGGGCTGACCGGAATCCGGCGAGGCTCGGGTTGCTGTTCCGGCAAGACATAAATTTTTTTCCCGACATTACATGGTAATTCTCGGTGTTGGCCGTTATTTGATTTTGTACATGTCATATAGTGTAATTGTATTTAATCATTGTATTAAAATGAGAAGGGTATAGTGGATACCGAGCTTGGAAAGTTGAGTGGCGTGGCCGGTACATGTCCGACGCACGTAGTATTTTTTGGGCCGGAAAATGTTTGGGCTTGGGAGTTCGGTTAATGTGATTTTGAGGATGGGCCAGGCTTAGGCCCAATTAATGTCATATTAATTTTATATGGGCTTTTTGGCCCAATGACTAATGAGGTGGGCTTTAGGCCCAATGGCTTGTATTTGAGATGGACTCTAGGCTCGATAAGGTTTGATTAAGTTTATATGGGCTTAGGCCCAACACCTATAATATGGATTTAAGTTAAATATGAAATTATGGAGTTTAAGGATTATATTTGGGCTTGGACCCTCACTTATTAGTGGATTCACAGTTAATGAACACAAACGGGCTAGAAGGCTCAAGATTTCATCTTTAACATGCATTTAGTATTTGTCATGAATAAGTGTCTTATGTGACGTATATGTGGTAGGATGTTGAGGGCATAGGAATGTCGAGGCGGAACAAAGCTTCAGGTTCCGAGACAATTGATATGGCCAAGGTGAGGACATATAAACCCTTGTATGCATTACTGCCTACAATGCTCGGTTAGTTAACATGATATACAAGTGGTAGTATTTGTTTGGCATTGAATGCTGTATGCGTGTATGCCTGTTGTGTTGATGTCGCTATTTGCAAAGTGTATTATGTTGATGATACCTTTGATGTGGCGTGCCTGATTATGTGACCTCTTTTCCGATGTGATATATTGTGCATGTCGATCATGACTTGTTTAGTTATGTTGAATAACATGAGATATGGATTGGTGGTTTGTGTGGTGGACTGTGGGCTAGAGGCCCGGACTTGAGAATAAGATATTAAATCCACACAACCCTGTATAATCCTAACGTATGGTACACATAACTCTTTAAGCATACCTAAGAATAATGTACAATAAAAATATTCAACTGTGTGGCTGTTGACCGGTTGGTTCGAGCGGGAAGTGATACCCCTCGGGAATGCATGCGGGATAGCATGGTATATGCAGTTTTGCATATGGGTCTGTGATGACCAGTTCTACCTCCCTCTTTCTACCTCCCCTTTTCTACCTCTCTCTTTCTCTCTGTCTGTCTCTCTCTCTCTATGATGATATTTGGGCTTGGGCCTTGATTGTATTTGGGCCTATGCCCTGGTTGTCTGATCAAACGGGACCGAGCTCGACGCACACAGTAGAGGGCCCTAATAAAATACTAAAACTCTAATAAAGCACTAATTTTTGATAATTGTGACAAACAATTGATTGTGTTTTGTGCTCTGTGTCTGTTACTGCCTGACACCTATGTTGTAGTTGATTTGTATTTGTATATTCTAGTTTATTTGTTTGCGGTGAGACAGTGGTTGATCTCACCCCCTCACAGTCTTTAAATTCTATTTTATATTAATAAATTGGGACACAGGCGTTTCAAAATAGCATCCCGATAAGTTATACAACGGAAATCAATAACGAGTCCAATGACAAATGCAAAGATATGGAGTGTCAACCTATGGATCCATCCACGAAGGAAAGTAGGCCCAGTTACCTGAATGCGTCCCTGACCCACGATCAGTCAACCTATGTAAAAGTGAGGGGTGAGACCAACCACTCTCTCACCATAAACAAATAAACCAGAATATACTAATACAAATCAACCACGAGTACATCGATTTCTGTCAATAACAACCATAGTGCACAAATAAGTCACAGTGCAAAGTACAAAGTCAACATCAGACTTAAACAACTTATTATAGTTATGCTTGGTATTTAATGACGGTTGAATATTTTATTAGGGCCCTCTACTGTGTACGTCGGGTGCTGTAGCAACTGATCAGTCCAGGGCTCAACCCAAAAATACTATCTCATCGGAACGGGTAAGGTCTGAAACAAAACTAACCACTGAAATACCTCAAGTGGCCGACGGCTCTCTGAGGGGTGCACTCAGTACATACCAAGACCAGGTATACAATAACCAAGGGGTACACCCACCTTCCCCATGGCGGCGCCTCTCTGAGGGATGCTCTCAGTACCAAAAAAACCAAGGGGAGCTTCCATCTAATCCCCAAGGCACCGTCTCTAAAACTCTCTGTTTTTATCCATCACAACTCCCGAGGGGTACCCACTCTCCCACTCGGTGCAACCGATCAATAGACCCACAGTAGAATATTTGTTATCCTACCAATTATGAAGTTTGTCTAAGTGTTTCTTATGGTTGTATACAGGTTGTATACCATTACAACATTTTTCCTTAAACAGAGCCTATGGCTCAAAATATACATGATGTTGCAACCAGAACATATCATAAACATGGCAATTCAGCTCATAGATGATTAACATGGCATTGTTAGCCCACAACAATTAACATGGCATTATCTGCTCATAACGATTAACATGGCATTATCAGCTCATAATAATTAACAGAGCATCAAGAATATACATATACAATCAGGCACACCACACAGCCAAAGCATGAATCACAAGCTAAAACAGGCATAAAATACTTGCAGCATAGCACCATTTACCACACTGTGTCCCAAGCCCATCAACCTGAGTACCGCAGGCAGTAAAGCATAAAAAGGTTTATATGTCCTCACCTGAACTATAGAAATTGCCTTGGAAAAATCCAATACACCGCCTTGCCTCGACATATCCTATGTTATAACACAACAGAATCACATTTATGGCAAACATAGGACATGATAGATGCATACTAGTTATGTGATTATATCTCTATAACAACTTAAGTCCTCCAGCCCGACTATGTTTATAAATCGTTGGTCTAGGCTCGTTACAAAAAGGTCTGGATCTAAGCCCAAATAATTCTTATAAGCCTCAACCAACCCAACTTCCGGATTCATCGTCCATTAGTCTACTTACTTGATTATACCATTGGGCCTAAAACCCAAATCTTGCATTTGCCCTTTGTTTGGGCCTAAAGCCCGTCTCAAACAATTACTCTTTATTGGGCCTACTCTCATTCTCTATCCATGAACCAAATAGAGTTAATGGGCCTGGGCCCAACCCGTCATGATAGTCAAACTAACTCCTAAATCCGAGCTCGGACTTACCGGCCTAAAGGTTCTCTCCGCATCGGGTGGATTCCGGCCACGCGTCTCTCAACATGCCGTCGCACTCGGTTTTCACTAAAACCTTTTCTTTTTAATACATTGATTAAATGTACTACAATACAACACTGTCCAACAACAACATCGCAACCCCAACATCCAACCCAAGCACTGACACAAAGAACAACAAATCAATATTCAAGCCACATCTCCCTATTCTCAGAATTATCGACACAATTGAAAGGAGAAAAGGAAGGCCAAGAACCTACTGGACCACAAATCTGTACACTCGTTGGCTGGAACTAAACCGACCGACACAACACTGCCGGCGACCCAAGCCTGGTCACAGCAGATCGCACCTCCACTGCAAAACCCCTATCCCGAGCACCCAGAAACCACCACTATCCAGCAACACTACAAGCATCTCACTGCCTCAAAATAACATAGCATCTAGCCACCAACGAAACACCAATCGCGCCACCACATCGAACCTAAAACAACACAACGGAAGTCAAGCACCTCCACAACAACATCACGACTACCGTGCACAACCAAACAGTCGAACCACCAAGCAAAACAAAGCCACCAACCACAACAACCGGACCCACCAGAACAACACGACACCCAAGCACCACGCCAAACAAAACCGGATTAGTCAATCGGTTCCCAAGGCCAACGAACAAGAAGAAAAGAGGATAGGAAGATGAAGGGAAGCGGTGACTTACCGGACTAACGGCGAGACAGATCGACCCAGAACTCGCACACATACAATCTGAGGGAAGACCTTGAGTCCTCCGTCACAAGCCCGCCACAAACCACTCCTCTCCTCTCCAGGGATCAAACGGCGGCAAGAAGACGGCGAGAAGGTAGAGGCAGCGGGTGTTGCAAAGAAAAGATAAGATTAGAGAGGTAGGGCCGCCGTTGGGTGTGGAGCAGAGAAGAAAGAAAAGAAAGTGAGTGGAAGCGGCAGCAAAGAGAAAAAGAAAGAGAGAGAAGAAAAGAAAAGAAAAGAAAAGAAAAGAAAAGAAAGGGGATAGGCTAGGGTTTTGGCCGCCCTAATGAACGACCTGTCATTCCGCTTAGGCGCGGTCAACCCGCCCTGCCCAGTCAACACGCTCACATTTTTTTCCCCTTTTTAGTCAAAACGGCTTAGTTTTGACAAATCTACACCAAAACTTAAGTTCCAACTCCAAAATCCGAATTAACTCCAACGAAGGCTCAATAAAGAAGGAACCCGACATAAGGCTTAGTAATTCGAGATAATTAAATACCATTAGGTTACAAAACTTCGAAAAACTCTCGAGGGAAAAATTGGAATTAAAATTCCATAAATAAAATTATGAAAAATCGAGGCGTTACAGTTCTACCCCACTTAAGAAAATTTTGTCCTCGAAATTCCAAGATAACAATCAAAATAGAAGCGGGTACTGCTCTCTCATATGAGACTCCACCTCCCAATTAGCCTCATTTGCAGAATGACGCCTCCATCTAGCTCGAACCATGGGAATAGTACGACTCCACAACTGCCGTACTTCCCGAGCTAAGATCTCAACCGGCTCCTCGACATAAGTCAAATTATCAGCAACCTCCAACTCCATAGGTGATACCATATGACTCAGATCAGACCGATAATGCCTCAACATCTAAACATGGAATACATCGTGTATGCGAGACAGCTCCTCCGGTAAAGCCAATCTATAAACTAACGGACCAATCCGATCCACGATCTCATAAGGACCGATATATCGAGGGCTCAACTTGCCCTTCCTCCCAAACCGGATAACACCTCTCCAGGGAGCAACACGGAGGAAAACTCTGTCACCTACACTGTACTCCATCTCCCAACGATGCTTATCAACATAACTCCTCTGTCAGTCCTAGGCCGCTCTCCTGCATTGCTTGACCACTTCAATCTGATCCACAGTCTCCTGAACAAGATCTGGACCAATCACCTGTCTCAGACCCTCCTCATCCCAACCGATTAGACAACGATACTTCTGCTCGTGTAAAACCCCGTAAGGCGCCATGCCAAAACCGGAATGGTAACCGTAGTTGTAAATGACTCAGCCAAAGAAATCTACTAATACCATAGAACCAATGATGCAATACACGCCAGCTAAAACATCTCGTCCAGTGCTTGAAAAGAACACTCTGACTGTCCATCAGTCTGCGGATGAACAACAACACCGATATTTAGCTTAGTACCCAAAGCTGACGGCAACCTTTCCAGAAATGGAAAATAAACCACGGATCTCTTCGTCACAATATATGAGAAAAGACCTAACCTGATCAACCTGTCGTCAATGACCCAACTGGCATCATGCCGACTCCAGGTCCTCACTAACCCAATCACAAAGTCCACAGTGATACTTTCCCACATCCTCTGCGGAAAAGTCAAAGATCTCAACTTGCCAGCAGGAGCCTGATGCACATCCTCTGCAAAAAAGTCAAAGATCTAAACTTGCCGGCAGGAGCCTAATGCTCGGCTACCCCCTGCTGACAAGTCATTCAACAAACCACAAATTCTGTAACATCCATCTTCATAAAAGACTACCAACAGTAACTCTGCAGGTTCAAGCACATCTTTGTGATACCCGAAGGCATGGCATAGGGCGCGTTGTACGCCTCATCCATAATCCACCTCCTCTAGTCATCCACATCCGAAACACAAAGACGATCACCAATCATCAAGCACCATCCTCCAGAATATAGAAACTAGAACTCTCTCCACCGAGGGCCTTATCCCGCAACTCAACTAGATGAGGGTTACCAAAAGAAACAACTCGTTGATTTTGTCTCGCAAGGTCAGTCGAATGCTAGAACTGACTAGCAAAGCCTCGGTGTCGTCCACCTCCAACTGTACATCCAACCAACTCTACCAAGGAAGGTATAAGAGACTGACTCCCCAAATGACCGGACTCCCCAACCATAGAAACAACTAACTTGTGATTCGTGAGAATCCGACACTTCTCGCCAAACAAACAGTGTCCCTAGATTTCAGAGCAATGATCTCAACAGATAATTCCAGATCATAGGTTTGGTAACTCTTCTTATGAGTTCCCAATTGCCTAGAGGCATAAGCAACAACCGACCCTCCTGTATCAGGTCACATCCCAAACTCAAACCAGAAGCATAATTAATCACCGTGTACTCCACATAGAGTCTCAAAGCAATCAAAATAGGTGCATAAGTCAAACGACTCTCTAACACCACGTAACTCTGTTGATAGTGTAATCCCAACCAAAGACGCAAACTACCCCCCAAAAGCTCGTCATGGGATCCGCTATCAAAGGAAACCATCCATAAACCCCTGGTACAAGCCAATAAGTCCAAGAAACTTTGTACCTCGGGTAACTTCTACGGTGGTTCCCATTCCGTAATTGCCATCACCTTGGTCGGGTCCACCTTAATACCCTCACCGGACACAATATGCCCGAGGAAGGCAACCTTATCCAGCCAAAACTCACACTTGCTGAGTTTGGCATAAAGTTATTTCTCCCGCAGCTCTACAACACCAGCCTCAAATGCCCCTCATACTCGGCCTTACTCCTCGAGTAGACAAAAACATATCATGAAAAAGAATAACCATAAACCGGTCAAAGAATTCATGGAGTACCCCATGCACCACACATGTGAAAACTATTAGAGCATTTGTCAACCCGAGCAGAACCACAACAACTCGTAGCAACCATACCAAGTGCGAAAAGCAGTTTTTTGTATGTCCTGTTCTGCAATCCTGACCTGATGGTATCCGGATCGCAAGTCAATCCTCGAGAACACGGATGCTCCTTGCAACTGATCAAGCAAGTCATCAATCCTGGGCAATGGATACTTGTTTTTCACAATCACCTTGTTAAACTGCCTGCGGTCTACGCACATTCGCATACCTCCATCTTTCTTCTTCACAAACAACACCGGGGCACCCCATGGTGAAGTGCTCGGTCTAATGAAACCCCTTTTTAGCAACTCCTCCAATTGCTTCTTCAACTCTTGAAGTTCAGTCAAAGCAATCCTGTAGGGTGCAATGAAAAAAGGAGCAACTACCGGTACCAAGTCCACTTTATACTCAACCTCACGCTCCGGAGGTAAACCTGGCAGCTCATCAGGGAAAATATCTGGAAACTCCCTCACCATCGGGATGTCCTCCAAACCCGACACTGGTATCGTGGAGTCCACCACGTGAACAACGAAAGTATCACGCCCCTCCAGAATCATCCTGAAAGCTTGGATAATCGAGATACGACAAGCTTAAAGAGCTCTTCACTCTCCAACGAACACCAAACTTCACTGTAATAGAGACGACAAGGTTACATTCATACCCGACAATCCTCCAATGTCTGTGTCATGACAACCAATCCATGCTAGTATATATCGAACTCACCCGAGTCCATCACAATAAGATCATACGTAAAATGATCAACAACTCAATCAAGGCATCTCCACAAACCAAATCAACAGCTATAACATCACTAGAAACTCAAGAGTCATAAAAACATCCCGTTGGTGTCGACAACCACACCGGCATAACAGCCTTATAAACATCATTTATCTGATTCCAAAACTAGATGAGGCACAGCCACGTAGCTTACCATCAACGCTACCCAAACCGGGTATTAAGACCCGTTAACACCATATTTTAACGGTCCAACTTGGAATGACACCATTGCAATAGCACACCACATGAACGATAAGGCACAAAGAGCAATGTACCCATCCCACTGAGGAAACCACCTTCACATGGTGCATAAAGACCATCTCGAACTGTTCCAAGAACATAAAGTAACAGCATCAATGTCAACAACACAGTGATTCATTGACCATGCCGGTCAATCCACTCGCGACACGAGTTAGCCTCTCGAGACCTTAGAAGGTATAATCCCATGATACACCGAAGAGAATTACAAGCCGAAGCTTAAATATCTACGTATATTCTAGGAAACAGTGGTCACACCACTTAAACCCACATCGACAACAATGGTTGAAACTATTGTTTCCGGGTCATTCCGACCCTTAGCATATAAGTACTGGCCTATCGGATCTATATTGACACCTATATGAATGCAAACTTGTCACAAAACCGTTTTAAAACGACACAAAATAATAGGCTAACGCACAAACAAATCACAACAAGACACTAGTTAAAAACCAAGTACCTAAAGCATGCTCCGCTACCAAGCTAAAACAACCGCATCCCAAGAACCAATATACAAAACTTAAATAATAATAAAGAGACCAAAATGCCCTTGAGTCCAGGGATGCCAACATCCGTGGAAAACATTCCATCAAAACCTCATAACAATAAATTAAATATCGGGGTGCTAAAAGACTCAACAATAAATCAGGCTTATTAAGCCAAGTAAACACCGGCAAACCAACCGGAATAACAAATGTTTAATCCAAATAAAACAAAATAGCATCCCAATAAGTTATGCAGCGGAAATCAATAACGAGTCCAATGACAAATGCACACATATGGAGTGTCAACCTATGGATCCGTCCACGAAGGAAAGTAGGCACAGTTACCTGAATATGTCCCTGACCCACCATCAGTCAACCTGTGTAAAAATGAGGGGTGAGACCAAACACTGTCTCACCATAAACAAATAAACCAGAATATACTAATACAAACCAAACATGAGTACATCGATATCTGTCAATAACAACCACAGAGCACAAATAAGTCACAGTGCACAGTACAAAGTCAACATCAGATTTAAACAACTTATTATAGTTATGCTTGGTATTTTATTAGGGTTCAATATTTTATTAGGGCCCTTTACTGTGTGCGACGGGCATGGCAGCAACTGATCAGTCCAGGGCTCAACCGAAAAATACTATCTCTTCGGAACGGGTAAGGTCCGAAACAAAACTAACCATCGAAATACCTCAAGTGGCCGATGGCTCTCTGAGGGGTGCACTCAGTACATACCAAGACCAGATATAAAATAACCAAGGGGTACACCCACCTTCCCCATGGTGGCGCCTCTTTAAGGGATGCTCTCAGTACCAAACTAACCAAGGGGCGCATCCATCTAATCCCCAAGGCACCGTCTCTAAAACTCTCTATTTTTATCCATCACAACTCCCGAGGGGTACCCACTCTCCCACTCGGTGCTACCGGTCAACAACCCCACAGTAGAATATTTGTTATCCAGGTATGTTATGTTATCAATTATGAAGTTTGTATAAGTGTTTCTTATGGTTGTATACAAGTGTATACCATAACAGCGTTTTTCCTTAAACGGAGCCAATGGCTCAAAATATACTATATTTGTAACGCCTCGGATTTTCATAACTCAATTTATAGAATTTTTTTGAAATTTTTATTCCAATTTTGCCCTCGATGTGTTTTGGTTGTGAAAATTAATTATTTCCTTGGAAATATAAATTTTAAGTGGGTATTATAGCGCGTTCGAGTTTCGTCGGATTTGAGAACCTGTTTTGGGATGAAACGGGGTTTATCGTAGTTTTAATTAAATCTACGTCGTTTTAGCTAAGGGAGAGTAAAAAAAAAAGAAAGGTTGACCAGGAAGGGCGGGTTGACCGCGCCCAAGCTAAACGACGTTGTTCTGGCTAGGGCGGGTCATGTCACGCCCCTACTAGCGCAACCGGCCAGGTGCCTAGAGCGACTAAAAGCGCCAATTGGGCACCCTCAGGCCTAAGCAAATAACCCGATAGAAGTTTAAGGCCACAGCCTAAAAATTTACTCAGGTAATACCAACCACAGTGCCTTTACAAATACACGAGTTATATTCACAACATTATCATACAAAGATACTCGTTATGGTTTCCAAACAACACATAAACACAACCATCACTTGTTACAAAACCGTGCAGCAAGGGCTCTAGATCATAAGCCTACATCAGTTTGGCCTAAATATATACAATGATAGAACCTAACCAAGGTTTGTTGGATACCCATCTCTATGGAACCCTCTTGTTCGGATTCTCCCACACTGGTTTAACTCCCTCACCTTGACCTGAAAATAAGGTTAAGGAAAGGGGGTGAGTTCACAACTCAGTAAGATAGGAAAACATGCATGAAATGCTAGAAATGCATGCTATGCTGGACATGAGCATCATCAAGTAAATTCCATAGGCTCCCTTTGATACCAATACTCCATCCGTTGAGGAACAATGCCCTATGGCGACTATGCAATTGAGCAGTAGTGTTTATACCGATTTTTAGCCAACAACCCCCAATACGAGGCATTCCTGGTCATGGGAAGTGCACATGACTCACTGCCCAACCACACAGCCCCTAGTAGCCATTGTCCATACCTGCTTTTGAACCATGCGACAATACCCTCCACAAGGCTCCACAACCTGTTAATTGGCGCACAAGGGTGAAACCAGTGCCCAATCTTTCAATGGTACGTACAAGCCCCGCTTGCACAACCCACACTATCAATTGGCCAATGATTTCCATGATGCATATGTGTGCAAATGCAATGCATAGCCCCAATTCGTGGGCAACAGATCAAGCCTACACAATTCCTTTGGCACACCTTAACGCACAACCAAGCACCACTGGTGCACAACAAGGTAGCTATGGGCCTTCTGCCCTAACACAGCACACATAACCAACACATCAAACACATTCCCCTAAATTACTTAGAAGTTATGCCTCTTTAGGCCTTTCTTCCCTTTGGATCTCCTTGTTATCTCCTGCCATACAAATATAAATCATCAGCCTTAAGCATAACAACTTGTGCACTGGTCGCACCAATTGGCTAGCCCTGAGCCAATTTGGCACTCCTGGTGCATCAGTGCGCATATTAGCACACCAATTGTCCCCCAAACCACAGTTACCCTTACTTGTGTCAATTGGTCTCCCTCTAAACCAATTGTGCACCTGCAAGGTCGATTGGGCACCTCTGGTGCCAATCACTTGTACTGGGCGTGCTAATTATGGCCATAGTAGGCCAATTTTGCACCAACCCCCAAAGGTTTGCCTTTGGCTCACCTTTCCTTCTCTTGTTCCTCTTAACCCTCAGAGCTCTCAGTCACCCTCCAATTCCTCCTGATTAGCACGAAAATGGCAGCTGTGAGGGTGAGGTGCTTGCTTCACTTTTGCTGCATGAGCAAGCAGGTGACTAAGCAGCCACTTGCATGCTCAGCAGCTCTGGTGGCAGCACCTCATGCTCCCCTTGCCACCACCTGCTTTTATCCTTTTAACCAGCCATCACTAATTCTCACCATTCACCAGCACCTACCCTTGGTGAATTGCATTGATATCTGGCAACCCCCAATTGGCTGCGCCCACATAGGCACCACTGCACCAATTGGCGCACCAATTGGCACAGCAGCGCGCCAATTGCGCACCCATTGCATATAAGTAGCACCAACAACCAACCCTCAGTCTTACTAACCAATTCTCCTACTTCCCTTTTCATCAAGTAAATTGTGCAAGCCCCGGTACGCGGGTTACTACATCATCTCCCCCTTACAAGAAATTCGTCTGCGAATTTACCTTGTTGAAACAAGTGTGGATGCTTGTCCCGCATCTCTCTTTCAGACTCCCAAGTAACCTCCCGTCCGGAGGGATCCTCCCATACAACCTTAACTGAAGTCACCTTTATTCCGCATTTTGCGTACTTGGGTGTCAACAATTTCCACGGGCTGAGCTTTGTAGGTTAACTCTTCCCCCAATTGTACTTCTTGTGGTGCCAAGATATGTGAGGGATCAGGTACATATTTGCGCAACATTGACACATGAAATACTGGGTGGATTTGTGACATATTTGGTGGCAAGGCTAACTGATATGCTACTGGACCGATCCTCTCCAACACCTCAAAGGGTCCCAAAAACCGGGGGTTCAGCTTCCCCTTCTTACCAAATCGCATCACACCCTTAGTTGGAGATACTTTCAAGAAAACCATATCCCCGACAGCAAATTCCAAATCCCTTCTCCGGTTATCCGCATAGGATTTTTGTCTACTTTGAGCTGTGGTTAGGTTGTCCCGTGCAACCTTCACTTTTTCTGTAGTCAATTCCACAATTTCCGGACCTAATAGTTTCCTTTCTCCCACGTCATTCCAGCAAACAGGAGTACGACATCTTCGGCCGTATAATGCCTCATATGGTGCCATGCCGATACTGGACTGATGGCTATTACTGTAGGCAAATTCTGCAAGTGACAAATATTTATCCCAACTGCCTCCATAGTCCTGCACACTAGCCCTCAACATGTCCTCCAAAATTTGAATCACCCGTTCACTTTGGCCGTCAGTTTGCGGGTGGAATGTTGTACTCAAGTCAAGTTTTGTACCCATCGCTTCCTGAAAACTCTGCCAAAACCGTGAGGTAAATTGGGGACCTCGATCTGATACAATGGATACAGGCACTCCATGTAACCTTACAATCTCATCAATATACATTTGGGCCAACTTGGTAAAATTGAAGGTTGTTTTCACAGGCAAGAAGTGAGCAGACTTAGTTAGTCTGTCTACAACAACCCAAATAGAGTCAAACCCACCTTTTGTCCTTGGCAAACCACTAACAAAATCCATAGTCGCCCTCTCCCACTTCCATTCCGGAATGGGTATAGGCTGCAGCAAACCAGGTGTCTTTTGGTGCTCTCCTTTAACCTGTTGACAAGTTAAACATCTACCAACATACTGAGCAATGTTCCTCTTCATATTGTTCCACCAATAATGTTGTTTAAGATCACGGTACATTTTAGTGGAACCTGGGTGCACAGTGTAGTAAGTCTGGTGCGCCTCACCCATAAGCTTGTTGTGGAGATTACCAACTCCAGGAACATACACTCGGGCATCAAATTTTAAAATACCATTGTCAGACACCACAAACCTCTCCATTTCCCCTTTCCTGGCTTTTTCCTTCCTAGCTTTTGTTTCATCATCCCCCTCCTGTGCTCTTGCAATTTCACCAATTAAAGTGGGTCGCACCTGGTAATGTGCCAAAAGTGCACCCGTTTCAGCAACTTCAAATTGTAATCCTTCATCAAGCAATTTGTGCCATTCCCTCACGACAGATCTTCTAGCCACACTCAAGTGTGCAAGGCTACCCATTGACTTTCGACTCAACGCATCAGCGACTACATTGGCTTTTCCTGGGTGGTACTTGATCACACAATCATAATCCTTAAGCAACTCAACCCACCTGCGTTGTCTGAGGTTCAGGTCTCGCTGCTCAAAAATATATTTCAAACTTTTATGATCTGTGTAGATTTCACATAACTCTCCATAAAGGTAATGGCGCCAAATCTTTAATGCAAAGATCACTGCTGCCATCTCAAGGTCATGCACTGGATAATTCTCTTCATTCTTCTTAAGTTTTCGAGATGCATATGCAATCACCTTTCCGTCCTGCATCAACACACATCCCAAACCAACTCTTGAAGCATCACAATATACTGTGAATGTTCCATTTTCCGTAGGCAATGCAAGAATTGGTGCGGTAGTCAGCCTCATGCCCTAAAAAGGACACACTCTCCAGCCAGAATTCGCACTTGGAAAACTTGGCATATAATTTCTCCTTCTGCAAGGTCTGTAACACCATTCGTAAGTGCATCTCATGTTCTTCCTTGCTTTTGGAATACACCAGTATGTCATCAATGAACACAATCACAAACTTGTCCAAGAACTGTTTGAAGACACGGTTCATCAAATCCATAAAAGCAGCCGGGGCATTGGTTAACCCAAACGGCATGACCAGGAACTCATAGTGACCATATCGGGATCTGAATGTTGTCTTAGGCACATCCTCCGCCTTAATCTTCAATTGATGGTAACCAGACCTTAAGTCTATTTTTGAGAAATACTTAGCTCCCTGCAACTGATCAAACAAATCATCTATGCGGGGCAAAGGATACTTGTTCCGCACAGTCAACCTATTCAACTGCCGATAATCAATGCAAAGCCTCATCGAGCCATCCTTTTTCTTAACAAATAGAACAGGTGCACCCCATGGAGATACACTGGGTCTAATGAACCCCTTATCCAGCAAGTCTTGCAACTGTTTGTTCAACTCCCGTAACTCAGCCGGTGCCATTTGATACGGTGTTATAGACACAGGTTCTGCTCCCGGTATCAGTTCAATGCTAAACTCTATTTCTCGATCAGGTGGCAACCCAACTAAGTCTTCCGGAAACACAGCAGGAAATTCCTTAATGACAGGAACTTGCTCCACCGTTTTACTCGGCTCGCCCACTACATGCACCGAAGCCAAGTACAAACAATCTGCCGACTGTACTGCTCGGGCCACCTTCGCAGCAGAGATAATTTCAGGTAAAGACTTCACAAATTTCCCCCGAAAGACAAACTCTGTCTTACCAAGCGGTTTGAATTTAACCCGCTTGTTTGCACAATCAACCCGAGCACCATACTTGGTTAACCAATCCATCCCCAAAATAACATCAAATTCAGCCATAGGTAGCAACATCAAGTCTGCCGGCAAATTGTGTCCAGCAATACAAACATCACAGTCTCGATACACATTCTCCACCAACACCTTCTCATCTAATGGGGTATACACAACCATCGAATTGTCTAACTTCGTGGGGACTTTAGGGAAGTACTTGGCAAAATGCACATTAACAAATGAATGCGTACAACCAGTATCAATTAAAGAAAGAGCCAGGCAAGAACAAACTTTCAATATACCTGTTACTACGGTATTTGAGGCCTTAGCATCCTCCTGGGTCAAGTAGAAGACACGGGCCTGCCCCTGGCTCGACTGTACTGAACCCGATCCTCTGCCACCTGCACCTCGCCCCATGTTGCCCCTGCCACGAGACACTGTCTGACTATCTGCCCGATATTGCCTCGGTGGTGGAGAGACCACACTGCCAACAGAAGGCTGCGGGCTCAATGGGCACTCACGGGCATAGTGCCCGGGCTGGAAACACGTATAGCACACCCCAGGTGGTACTGCCTGCATCACTTGGGAGCTATTACCTCTCCCAAACTTCGGCCTTGGTGCTGAACCAGCACCTACACTAGATGTGCCCCATCCTGCACTATCTTTTCTTTGGGCTCTCGGAAGATTGCCCCAATATCCCATCTGCCCCCTGCCTCGGGTCTGACCTGCGCCACCAAAAGTGCGCTGCTGTCTTTGGTTGCCCCCTTGCTTGGCCCGCTGTTTGCTATCAGCTTCAGCTTTGTTTTCCTTAGCACGAGTTTCAATCACCCTAGCCTTGTCAACGGCAGTAGCATAGGATTGGAACTCATGTGCAGCCAGGGAATTATACAAATAATCCCGCAGGCCATGGATAAAACGTCTGATCTTCCTTTGCTCATCAAACACCAAATGAGGAGCATATTTGGACAGTTTTACAAACATGGAGTCATACTCTCCAACTGACATATCCCCCTGCTTCAAGTACTTAAACTCATAAGCTCGTTCCTCCCTCACACTCTGCGGTAGGAACCTATCAAGAAACATAGTACAGAACTCATCCCAGCTCAATGGTGGCATTCCAGCAGCCCTTTCCTTTTTCTTGGACTCGTACCAGTTATGTGCCTCATCCCCTTCCAAACGGAAAGCAGCCAAGCTCACTGCCCTATGGTCAGTCCAACCCAAAGCTTCACAACGTTTCCAAATCGAGTCAAGAAACCGTTGTGGATCCTCATTCTCCCCAGCAGCAAATGTAGGTGGATCCAACTTCACAAAGGTAGCCAATGGTACCTCCAAACCCTGGGCTCTCTGAACAACCTCATTGTGCCTTTCCTTCTCAGCTATCCAACCGGAAATGGTCTCAACAGCCCGATTTACACCCTGCAAACCGGCTTTCAGGACTTCTACCGTTGTGTCACCCCCTTGGACTGGGTCAGTGAACTCACTCTCAGCCACGACCTCTTCCTCCGGGACGACACGAGCCTTTCCCTTGTCCACCTTTTGCCGAGCCACACGGACAGATTGCTCATCATGAGCAACGTCCTGTCCAACAACATCCTTCCCAGTTTGCCTCTTCCCTAGTTTACCTGCGCACACAGCAAGCAAGCAAACAACACAAAGGAATTAGCACTCACCAATCCCTCGAGTTTTAAGTTGATGGGTATCAGCTCAACAATATGTTTAACCCTATGCCCTTTGCACGATTTTATAACCATGCTCCGCTACCAAGCTGTCACGCCCCTACTAGCGCAACTGGCCAGGTGCCTAGAGCGACTAAAAGCGCCAATTGGGCACCCTCAGGCCTAAGCAAATAACCCGATAGAAGTTTAAGGCCACAGCCTAAAAATTTACTCAGGTAATACCAACCACAGTGCCTTTACAAATACACGAGTTATATTCACAACATTATCATACAAAGATACTCGCTATGGTTTCCAAACAACACATAAACACAACCATCACTTGTTACAAAACCGTGCAGCAAGGGCTCTAGATCATAAGCCTACATCAGTTTGGCCTAAATATATACAATGATAGAACCTAGCCAAGGTTTGCTGGATACCCATCTCTACGGAACCCTCTTGTCCGGATTCTCCCACACTGGTTTAACTCCCTCACCCTGACCTGAAAATAAGGTTAAGGAAAGGGGGTGAGTTCACAACTCAGTAAGATAGGAAAACATGCATGAAATGCTAGAAATGCATGCTATGCTGGACATGAGCATCATCAAGTAAATTCCATAGGCTCCCTTTGATACTAATACTCCATTCGTTGAGGAACAATGCCCTATGGCGACTATGCAATTAAGCAGTAGTGTTTATACCGATTTTTAGCCAACAGCCCCCAATACGAGGCATTCCTGGTCATGGGAAGTGCACATGACTCACTACCCAACCACACAGCCCCTAGTAGCCATTGTCCATACCTGCTTTTGAACCATGCGGCAATACCCTCCGCAAGGCTCCACAACCTGTTAATTGGCGCACAAGGGTGAAACCAGTGCCCAATCTTTCAATGGTACGTACAAGCCCCGCTTGCACAACCCACACTATCAATTGGCCAATGATTTCCATGATGCATATGTGTGAAAATGCAATGCATAGCCCCAATTCGTGGGCAACAGATCAAGCCTACACAATTCCTTTGGCACACCTTAATGCACAACCAAGCACCACAGGTGCACAACAAGGTAGCTATGGGCCTTCTGCCCTAACACAGCACACATAACCAACACATCAAACACATTCCCCTAACTTACTTAGAAGTTATGCCTCTTTAGGCCTTTCTTCCCTTTGGATCTCCTTGTTATCTCCTGCCATACAAATATAAATCATCAGCCTTAAGCATAACAAGCATAGGCAGTCAGTAAATATATAAAAGTACACAACTTGTGCACTGGACGCACCAATTGGCTAGCCTGAGCCAATTTGGCACTCCTGGTGCATCAGTGCGCATATTAGCACACCAATTGTCCCCCAAACCACAGTAACCCTTACTTGTGTCAATTTGTCTCCCTCTAAACCAATTGTGCACCTGCAAGGTCGATTGGGCACCTCTGGTGCCAATCACTTGTACTGGGCGTGCTAATTATGGCTATAGTAGGCCAATTTTGCACCAACCCCCAAAGGTTTGCCTTTGGCTCACCTTTCCTTCTCTTGTTCCTCTTAACCCTCAGAGCTCTCAGTCACCCTCCAATTCCTCCTGATTAGCACGAAAATGGCAGCTGTGAGGGTGAGGTGCTTGCTTCACTTTTGCTGCATGAGCAAGCAGGTGACTAAGCAGCCACTTGCATGCTCAGCAACTCTGGTGGCAGCACCTCATGCTCCCCTTGCCACCACCTGCTTTTATCCTTTTAACCAGCCATCACTAATTCTCACCATTCACCAGCACCTACCCTTGGTGAATTGCATTGATACCTGGCAACCCCCAATTGGCTGCGCCCACATAGGCGCCACTGCACCAATTGGCACAGCAGCGCGCCAATTGCGCACCCATTGCATATAAGTAGCACCAACAACCAACCCTCAGTCTTACTAACCAATTCTCGTACTTCCCTTTTCTTCAAGTAAATTGTGCAAGCCCCGGTACGCGGGTTACTACAGGTCAAAACCCTAAGCCTCTATCCTTTTCTTTCATTCTCTTCTGCTTTTTTTTTTTTCTCTTCTTCTGCCGCAGCTCTCTCTCTCTCTGTCTCCCATCTCTCTCTCCACAATTTCCTCCGAATCCCACTCCCGCAGATCATGCACCCAATGGCTCAGGACCCCTATTCCCTTTCCCTACCTTTTCTTCCCTTTCTCTATTTTCTTTTTCCTCCTTTCTTACCCTTTTACTTTTTTCCCACCGCCAGTGTCTCCATCTTTTTCTTTTGCTCATACCGCACTGCCGCTCGGTTTGGTGTCGTCGTTCACTAGCAGGTGTGGAGGAAGAGAGTTGGAGTCGGCACGACTCGGTGAGGCTGCAGCTCGGGTTCTCGCCTCCGCCTCTGTTTTTTGTTGCCAGGGTCGGGGTAGTTATTGGCTCGGCAGGGCTGTTGGCGGGCTCGGTTGCAAGTCGAGTTCAGACCAGAGGCCGGTAAAGGAGATTTAATTTCTGGTAAGTGCTCCTGCGCCTGCTCTCTCTTCCTCAATTTGCTTTGTTTTTGGTTTTTGGTGATGGTGACGAATCGGAGTAGTTTTTGGTGGTTTGATTTTCGAGCAGTGGTGTGTTTACTTTTCCGGGGCAAAATCGTTTGGGTTGGTTGTTTGGCTTTGGTGAACCAGGCTCTAGGCTGTGGAACTATTTGCCGGGTAAGAATCAACCTCTTCCTTTCTTTTCTTTTTTTTTTCTATTCTATGGCGTGATCTGTAGTGGTTGAGTAGTTGAATTGGAGTTCCTGGGTTGTGCTAAATACTTGGCAGATTGTTGTGGTTCTTTTTCTTGGTTGGAGTGGATTTTTCCGTCAAGGTTACCAGAATCCGGCAAGGCTCAGGACTGTTCCGGCAAGGACTCGGGTTCTGTTCCGGCGGACAGGAAATTCTTTTCAACGTTAAACGGTGTTTATTCCTGGGTTTGGTCTCGGTTTTGGTTGTATATAATTGGATGGATTTATCGTTTACACGTACAATTATTTTATCAAGAGACCTAGTGGATTACCGAGAGCGGAGGGTGAGTGTGTGGCCGGAAATTTACCGACACGGTTAGAGCCTTAGGCCAGGATGTACTTGGGCTCGGGAATTGACTTTAGAACAAAAAATTAGAAAACCAGGCCCAGGACCAATAATCTAATTCTTGAACACTTGGATGTTTCATAGACATAAAGGAATGGACTTAAAGCCCAATTTCATAAATGATTAGTTATGGACTTAAGGAAGTGGGCTTTAGGCCCGAGAATCAGTTTTGGACTTTGATGGGCTTA
This sequence comes from Turnera subulata, assembly GCA_028386065.3. NCBI lineage: Eukaryota > Viridiplantae > Streptophyta > Magnoliopsida > Malpighiales > Passifloraceae > Turnera > Turnera subulata. Next base: position 75,896 of record JAKUCV010000901.1, on the reverse strand, counting down.
AGCCCGGTGAGCCTTAGGTCCTTATTTTTTGAAGTTTAGGTGAGGGAACACCTTTGTTGGGCTTAGACCCTGAAATCAGAAAACTGGATAGTTAGGGTCGGGTTTTACTCAGTTGAGCATATAATTATCATGCATGAACGGTTTTGTTTGTAAATTGTTTTGTAATTATTATGTGTGCTGGTATTCAGGCACGGGTAACACCTCCGGAGCTGGAGGATCACTCTTGGGGAAAGCTCCACAGGATAATCGTCGTTGAGGTGACTTTATAAGTCTTTTTATGTTAGTTTGCTTGTGCTTGTTGGTTTGGTTTGTCTGAGTTACATGCCTTGTTTGCTGACATGCCATGATCTGTATTGTGTGCTTGTGTGTTACTATTTGCCGGATGAGCATGATTTTTAATTGTTATGAGATATAACATGTGGTATGATTTTGGGTGGTCTGTGTGATGTACTGTGGGTTGGAAACCCGGATGCTTGATTAAGTGGATAATTCAGACAACCCTGATAAATCATAACTTATGGCACACATGAATCCTTAAGTATGAATAAGAATAACACACAATAAAAATATACTACTGTGGGCTGTTGACCGGTTGGTTCGATCGGGATGTGATACCCTTCGGGATTGCATGCGGGATAGCGTGGTGTATGCGGTTTAGCATATGGGTCTGTGATGATCGATTCTACCTCCCTCCTCCTACCTTCCCCTTTCTACCTCCCTCTTTCTCTCTGTCTCTCTCTCTCTGTGATTGTATTTAGGCTTATTGCCTGGTTGTATTGGGCTGATGCCCTAGCTGTCTCATGAGACGGGACCGAGCTCGACGCACACAGTAGGGGGCCCTAAACAATAATAATAATAGTAACAAAGCACAGTCAAATGTAAAACATATACTATCTGCTTATGTGTTGTTGGCATGTTGATACTGATTGTTGTATGCCTGCTTATTTGTGCTTGTTCCTTTGCTTACCTTTCGAGCTTGCTCTGCACACTCACATAATTAGATTTATATTGCTCACTGAGTAGGCGACTCACATTATCGCCACCGTTGTTTTTCAGACCCTTAGTTAGCGTGCTGCCTTCTTTTTCATTTCTGGAGTACGGGCGCGATATCCCAGCAGGTAGTTGCGCTTCTTCTCCCGGTTGGATCCATAGGGTCGATATGCATGTCATTTTTCTCTCTTTAATTTTATAATGTTTTATTTTCCGCTGTATAGAAACTTGTTGAGATACGGTTTGCCGGGTTTGATTCAAGTTGTTGTTTTGGCAGATTTGTCGGGTTTGACTTTTGGCTTGATAAGCCGGCTTGTTTCTGTTCTTTCATGACATCTTCTTTTAATAAGGTTTACGGATAATGTTTTCACATTGGTTTACGAATCCCGGATTCAGGGGCATTTTTGGTAAATTCTTTTTATTTAATTATTTTATTTTTAAAATTAGGATACTCGCGTTTCAGCTTGGTAGGGGAGCAGGCTTCAGATCCTTGGTTTTAAAACTGTTTTAAACTTAGTTTTCAAAAGTGATTTCTGAGTTTATGCCTGTTTCCGGATTTATAACTTTAAAAGTGTTTTTGACCCATTTGCATTCATATAGGCGTCGATATGGATCACCAGGGGCAGCACAATGCTGAGGATGACGCCGCTACACATGTCTCTGACAACGTGTCGGTGATGCAGGTTTCCGTCGGTCAGGGAAACGCTGCTGCTGCAGCAGCACAAGGTGCGGCCGCGGCACAAGCTGCTGCTGAGGGTGTACAAGTTGTTGGAGCTGGGGCACAGAATGCAATGCCACCAGTACCACCTGTTGCGGACCCATCGTTCCAGCAGTATCAGGCTTTCTTGTAGTGGCAACAGTTCCAGCAGTTTCAGCAGCAGCAGCAGGGTGCTCAAGCGGTTGCACCTGTTGTGGCACCTGTGGTAGGTGGTATGTGTGAGTAACTGGGCATGCAAACTTGACAATTAAATGCAGCTGAAAAACCCAGAAACCATGAAGGATCCAAATGAAAGTAACTAAACCGAATAACAATTTTTGCGTACCTGAATCGGTTGAGATCTTTCACTCAACTGTTGTTCTGAATCAGCTAGAGCCGGAAAGAAATCCCGCCCCTCTACGGTATCCACACGAACCATCGATCTCTGGTCAGAAAACATCTCATGATCTCCAACCCGAGCACTCCCGAACCGTTGTGCTAGCTACGGATTTCCGGGAGCTTTGTGGTGTTTCTTTCTTTCTCAAAGAATGGGTGTGTAATCTGAATTGTGTGTGAATATTGTGTGTGTTGATAATCTGATCATCAAGCCCTATTTATACACACAATTAATGCATAGATTAATGAGACAATGGCCAACATCACCATGCATTAACCATCATGATTATACTTTAAGTCTAATCATGTCTCCACTATGTCTTAATGCTCCACTAAGCATTAATGGGATTACACATCATATGGCATTAATTTTGGTTCAATAATTCTGATAATTAGTGAACCAAATCAGCCCAAAACGACCCGGTCCAACCAAGGTTCAACCACGGTCCACTCACTTGGTCGAACCACAGTCCAACCATAGTTCAACCATCTGCTCGAATCAACAGTTCTAAGTGTGTGACCCTGTTGGCACTTGTAACATTTGGCAATAATTGTAAAATCTCATTTTACAATTATAAACAATGAGCGGTGTCTAGCAACACATCATTGCTACCCAAACGACAAGATCAGTACTGATTCAATATGCCTCGGAAGCATGTCATCATCCTTTCGTCACATAATCAAGATTAAACACGAGACATGGAATAAGTCAATCCCGTATATGTTTAATCTAAGTTTCTTGATCCCCGAGTTAACTGTGTAAAACAGATACTAATGATATCACCATATCACATAATCCGAGCATGGCCATGCATTTATAGTTCAACTCTATCAAGATGCCCAACTGATAATATACCCGTTATATGGGTTGGACGAATTCCATCTTGATCATACAAAACCCACTACACACTTATCATATACCCAATGATTACACTAAGGTCTACTCAGTTACGAATAGCCATGAGTAATATCAAAGTATATGACTGACATGTTGGGAACCTTGATGATCTCAGGTCAAAGGACAATACATATAAGAACCACTAATGACAATCATATAACGTTCCATGTAGTGTTCTTATGTTGGGTCAGTCCAGACCACAAGTTCTCTAACTTGTACCCGTATGTAGAATTCATATCTCATATAATTCTCAAAATACGCTAGTCTTAATTTATTATTACAACCCATCCATAATAATAATCGACTAGGGACATTTAAGAATATAAAATATCCTAGGGTTATAAATATGTGCAAGCGTTTATCACATAAACATATTTATTGGAATAACCTTAATGTATATACATGACTATATACAATCATCCAATGATTGGCTTTTGGGCATATTACACTAACAGTATGGAGAGTGGTTACAAACATATGGACAAATCAGCAGTTAAGGAGTTTTCGGTTTGCTGCACACAAGTTCACAGGTTATGCATTGACATGGTGGCGTGGACTTGTTGAGAACCTATCGAGGCCTATGGAGATGCCATGGGAAGACTTCAAAGAGAAATTCTACAAGGAGTTTCTCACTGTTGGTTTCTTGGAGGAGCAGAAAAGGCAGTTTCTTGAGGTGAAGCAGGGACTAGATGAGTCGGTGTCAGCATTCAGGATCCGATTAAGCATCCTTCTCTCTTACGCCAAGGAGTTTGTGCCTGATGAGGTGACTAAGTGTAGGCGGTTTGTTAACAGCTTACGTACGGAGTTGGCGTTAGCTGTGGCTGGTAGAGGGCACAAGACTTGGGAGGCAGTTTGTGAGGCTTCTTTAAATGCTGAGAGGGTACAGCTGATTGGACAGGAGGCTCGGGCAGCCGAGCAGAGGCAATAGTCATCTGTGTCTAGACAGAAGAGACAGTATTCTGGATGATGGTAGTACAGATTACTCAAGTGGACAGAGTTCCTCTTACTGAGGTTCGAAGAAGTCCCGAGGACAGGGTTATTCGGGTGGACGATCTTATCAGTATGGATCTTAGGGACGGGGTTCCTTGGCACGGTTTTCGTGTACATGCTGGTATTGCAGGAAGCCGGGACAACAAAAGTCAGAATGTTACAAGTGGATTAAAGATAGTGGTGGCAGTGGTTCTCAGTATACGGTACAGTGTTCTGTGGCCAGTGGTGCTGCTTCTTCAGGTCCGAACAGGGGTGGCAGACACCAGGGACGAGGTCGTGGGGGTTCTGGAGCATCGAGCTGCGGGGATGCGACTCAGTCTGCTGCAGCTCCTAGGGTTTATGCCATTACCGGAGAGGAGGCTGCTGATGCTCCAAAGATTATAGCAGGTACATTTATGGTTTCCGGTCAGTATGCACATGCTTTAGTTGATCCAGGCTCATCATGCACTCTTTTGTATCACGTGCATTCATGACCATGCATAACATAGAGGATGATATCCTTAGTAGACCCCTAAGAGTCCGTTTACCTACGAATGATATAGTAGTTATTGATCGGATTTGTAGAGGCGTATCGATAGAGTATGATAGTGAGAGTTTCCCTTCTGATCTTGCTGTCATGGACTTGGGAGAGTTTGATGTTATCTTGGGCATGGATTGGTTGTCCAGACACCAGGCAGTAGTTGATTGTCGGGCCAAGGAAGTTTTTTTATCTTCTCTGTTGGGGCAAAGATTGGTGTTCGTTGGAGAGCGAAGCGCCTTGTCAGTGTGTTGTATCTCGGCCATCCAAGCTTTCAGGATGATCAGAGAGGGTTGTGATGCTTTTCAAGCTCACTTGGTCGATTCTTTGGTACCAGTGCTGGGAGTGGAGGATATTCCGATTGTTCGGGAGTTTTCCGATGTGTTTCTTGATGATCTACCAGGGTTGCCTCCAGAGCGGGAGGTGGAGTATACGGTTGACTTGGTACCGGGAGCTGTGCCTATTTCTATACCGCCCTACAGAATGGCTCCGACAAAACTTCAGGAGTTGAAGAAACAACTGGAGGAGTTGTTGGTTAAGGGTTTCATTAGACCGAGCATCTCACCCTGGGGTGCCCCGGTCTTGTTCATTAAGAAGAAGGATGGCAGTATGCAGATGTGTGTGGACTATAGACAGTTGAACAAGGTGACTGTGAAGAACAAGTATCCTTTGCCTAGGATCGATGACTTATTCGACCAGTTGCAGGGTGCATCCGTATTCTCGAAGATTGATCTGCGATCTGGTTACCATCAGGTTCGGATTGTAGAGCAAGACATACCGAAGACTGCATTCCGCACTCGGTATGGTCATTATGAGTTTGTGGTTGTTCTGCTCGGGCAGACGAACGCACCGGCAGTGTTCATGTGTATGATGCAACAGGTCTTCCATGAATTTCTGGACCGGTTTGTGGTAGTGTTCATTGACGATATTCTGGTCTACTTGAGTTGTAAGGCCGAATATGAGGACCACTTGAGACAGGTTTTGCAAAGGTTAAGAGAAGAACAGCTCTATGCCAAGCTCAGTAAGTGTGAGTTTTGGCTGGATGAGGTCGCGTTTCTCAGCCATGTTGTGTCCGGTGAGGGCATTAAGGTGGACCTGGCTAAGATTAAGGCAGTCATGGAATGGGAACCACCAAAGAATGTACCTGAGATACGGAGTTTTCTTGGACTTGCTGGCTATTACCGGAGGTTCATTGACGGTTTTTCCTTGATGGCGGGTCCCATGACAAAGTTGTTGAGGAAAGACTGTTCCTTTTTTTGGGATGATCGTTGCCAGAAGAGTTTTGAGGAGCTAAAGAGTCGGTTGACTTCTACACCAGTTTTGACTATTTCGAGACCCGGGGTGGAGTACACGATGTTCAGTGATGCTTCTGGTTTGGGCTTGGGATGTGTCTTGATGCAGGAGGGTCGGGTGATTGCTTATGCTTCTAGGTAGTTGAGAACTCATAAGAAAAACTATCCGACCCATCTGTACGGTGAGAATCGTCAGATTTTCATAGATCACAAGAGTTAGAAGTACATCATGACCCAAAGGGAGCTTAATATGAGGCAGAGACGCTGGATTGAGCTTTTGAAGGATTATGATTGTACTATCGAGTACCATTCGGGCAAGGCCAACATGGTTGCAGATGCATTGAGCCGAAAAAGAATTGCTTCTGCAGATGAGGATCCGGTTTCTTATGCTTTGTCTTCTTGGATGGAGCTGAGGTCTTTTGATGCACAGTTGGAGGTGGATGCCACCGGGGTATTGCTAGCCAGTTTGAGCATTCGGCCGACCTTGCGGGATAAGATCATGGAGTTGCAGTTTGGTGATCCTCATTTAGCGGAGTTGCGGGATAAGGCTCTCGGTGGAGAGAGTTCTAGTTTTTATGTCCAAAAGGACGGTGCTATGATGACCGGTGATCGGTTGTGTGTTCCAGATGTTGATGATTTAAGAGGATGGATCATGGATGAAGCGCATAACGCGCTGTATGCTATGCATCCAGGTAGCACCAAAATGTACCAGAACTTGAAGAGTCATTACTGGTGGCCCGAGATGAAGAAAGACGTGGCGGAATTTGTGGTTCATCGTATGACTTGTCAGCAGGTGAAAGTCGAGCATCAGGCCCTTGCCGGCAAGTTAAGGTTTTTGACTATTCCGCAGTGGAAGTGGGAGCATATCACTATGGACTTTGTGATCGGGTTACCGAGGACCCGGAGTCGACATTATGCCATCTGAGTCATTGTTGACCAAGTCAGCCCATTCCCTTCCGATTCAGCAGACGGATACAATGGATAAGCTCGCGAGGTTGTATGTTTCGGGCATTGCCCGTCTACATGGAGTTCCACTATCCATTGTGTCGGACAGGGATCCGAGGTTCATTTCCCACTTTTGGAAGAGTTTACAGTCAGCTTTGGGTACTAAGCTGAACTTTAATACTGCGTTCCATCCACAGACCGATGGACAGTCGGAGAGAACTATACAGGCACTGAAGGACATGCTTCGAGCCTATATGCTCAATTTTAGTGGTTCTTGGGACGAGAAGTTATCGTTGGTGGACTTTGCCTACAACAACGACTATCGTTCTAGTATTGGCATGGCGCCTTACGAGGCTTTGTAAGGCCGGAACTGCCGTAGTCCGTTCTGTTGGGATAAGGAAGGTCTGAGACAGGTGGTTGGTCCGGACCTAGTCCAGGAGACTGTTGATCAGAACGAGGTGGTCAAGCAGTGCATGAGAGCTGCTCAGGACTGGCAAAAGAGTTTTGCTGATAAGCATCGTCGGGAGATGGAGTACAGTGTAGGCGATAGAGTTTTCCTTCGGGTTACTCCCTGGAGAGGTGTTATCCGGTTTGGGAGGAAGGGCAAGTTGAGCCCTCGTTATATTGGTCCATATGAGATCATGGAGCGGATTGGTCAGCTGGCCTACAGGTTGGCTTTACCGGATGAGTTGTCTCACATACATGATGTATTCCATGTTTCGATGTTGAGGCGTTATCGGTCTGATCCTAGTCATGTTGTATCCCCGAAAGAGGTGGAGGTTTCTGAGGATTTGACCTATGTTGAGGCGTCGGTGGAGATTTTGGCTCAGGAGGTGCGGCAGTGGGCTGTTGACTGGTTGGTTCGAGCAGGATGTGATACCCCTCGGGATTGCATGCGGGATAGCATGGTGTATGCGGTTTAGCATATGGGTCTGTGATGACCGGTTCTACCACCCTCCTTCTACCTTCCCCTTTCTACCTCCCTCTTTCTCTCTATCTCTCTCTCTGTGTGTGATTGTATTTGGGCTTATTGCCTTGTTGTATTGGGCTGACGCCCTGGTTGTCTCATGAGACGGGACCGAGCTCGACGCACACAGTAGGGGGCCCTGAACAATAATAATAATAATAAAAAAGCACAGTCAAATGTAAAACATATACTATCTACTTATGTATTGTTGGCATGTTGATACTGATTGCTGTATGCCTGCTTACTTGTGCTTGTTCCTTTGCTTACCTTTCGAGCTTGCTCTGCACACTCATATAATTAGATTTATACTGCTCACTGAGTAGGCGACTCACATTATAACCACTGTTGTTTTTCAGACTCTTAGTTAGCGTGCTGCCTTTTTTTTCATTTCTGGAGTACGGATGCGGATATCCCAGCAGGTAGCTGCGCTTCTTCTCCAGGTTGGATCCATAGGGTCGATATGCTTGTCATTTTTCTCTCTTTAATTTTGTAAAGTTTTATCTTCCGCTGCATAGAAACTTGTTGAGATGTCGTGTTTAACTTTATTACATTGTCGGCGGTTTGCCGAGTTTGATTCTTGTTGTTGTTTCGGCGAATTTGCTGGGTTTGACTTTTGGCTTGATAAGCCGGCTTGTTTCTGTTCTTTCATGACATCTCCTTTTAATAAGGTTTACGGATAATGTTTTGGCATTGGTTTACGAATCCCGGATTCATGGGCATTTTTGGTAAATTCTTTTTATTTAATTATTGTATTCGTAAAATTGGGATACGGGCGTTTCAATATTGCAACCAGCACATATCATAAACATGGCAATTCAGCTCATAGGTTATTAACATGGCATTGTCAGCCCACAACAATTAACATGGCATTATCAGCTCATAACAATTAACATGGCATTATCAGCTATAATAATTAATAAAGCATCAAGAATATACATATACAATCAGGCACACCACACAGCCAAAGCATGAATCACAAGCTAAAAGAGGCACAAAATACTTGCAGCACAACACCATTTACCACACTATGTGCCAAGCCTATCAACCTGAGTACCGCAGGTAGTAAAGCATAAAAAGGTTTATATGTCCTCACCTGGGCTATAAAAATTGCCCTGGAAAAATCCGATACAAGGCCTTGCCTCGACATATCCTATGTTATAACACAACAGGATCACATATACGGCAAACATAGGACATGATAGATGCATACTAGTTATGTGATTATATCTCTATAAAAACTTAAGTCCTCCAGCACGACTATGTTTATGAATCGTTGGTCTAGGCTCGTAACAAAAAGGTCAGGATCTAAGCCCAAATAATTCTTATAGTCCTCAACCAACCCATCCTCCGGATTCATCGTCCATTAGTCTACTTACTTGACTATACTTTAAAAGGGCATCACTTAGTTTCCAAGTTAACCATTCGGCCTAAAACCCAAATCATACATTTGCCCTTTCTTTGGGCCTAAACCCAAATCATGCATTTGCCCTTTGTTTGGGCCTAAAGCCCATCTCAAACAATTACTCTTTTTGGGCCTACACTTATTCTCTATCCATGAACCAAATAGAGTTAATGGGCATGGGCTCGGCCCGTCATGATAATTAAACTAACTCCTAAGTCGGAGTCCGGACTTACTGGCCTAAAGGTTCTCTCCGCGTCGGGTGGATTCCGGCCACGCGTCTCTCAACTCGCCGACGCACTCAGTTTTCACTAAAATCTTTTCTTTTTAATACATTGATTAAATGCACTATAATACATGACATGTACAAATTAAAGTACACAGTACTGTCTGAGAAATACCGTTCACTGTCGATTTCTGACACCCACCGGAACAGTAGTCAAGTTCTCCGGATTCTGGTGACAACCTCACCGGAAAGACAACCCGAGATGCCGGATGACACACAAAGCAGCCCTCCTCTAAACACTATCCAATAACAACGTTGCAACCCCAACATCCAACCCAAGCACAGATACAAAGAACAACAAATCAATATTCAAGCCACATCTCCCTATTCTCAGAATTATCAACATGAATTGAAAGGAGAGAAGGAAGGCCAGGAACTTACCGGTCCACAAATCTGTACACTCGCTGGCCAGAACTAAACTGACCGACACAACACTGCGGTGACCCAAGCCTGGTCACAGCAGATCGCACCTCCACTACAAAACCCCTATCCCGAGCAGCCAGAAACCACCACTGTCCAGCAACACTACAAGCATCTCACTGCAGGAAAATAACATAGCATTTGGCCACTAAAAAAACACCAATCCCGCCACCACATCGAACCTAAAACAACACAACAAAAGTCGAGCACCTCCACAACAACTGCACGACAACCGTGCACAACCAAATAGCACTGAGCCACTGCCGAAACAAAGCCACCAACCACAACAACCGGACCCGCCGAAACAACACGATACCCAAGCACCACAACAACCGGACCCGCCGAAACAACACGATACCCAAGCACCACGCCAAACAAAACCTGATTAGTCAATCGGTTCCCAAGGCCAACGAACAAGAAGAAAAGAGGATAGGAAGACAAAAGGAAGCGGCGACTTACCGGACTAATGACAAGATAGATAGACCCAGAACTGATCCCCGTCACACACTCACAATCCGAGGGAAGACCTCGAGTCCTCCGTCACAAGTCCGCCATGAACCACCCTCTCCTCTACAGGGGTCAAACGACGGCAAGACGACAGAGAGAAGGTAGAGGCGGTGGCGATGTTGCAAAGAAAAGAGAAGATTAGAGAAGTAGGGGCGCCGTCGGGTGTGGAGCAGAGAAGAAAAAAAAGAAAGAAAGCGAAAGCAGTAGCAAAAAGAAAAAGAAAGAGAGAGATGAAAAGAAAAGAAAAGAAAAGAAAAGAAAAGAAAAGAAAGGGGATGGGCTAGGGTTTGGCCGCCCTAGCGAACTGTTAGTAATGTGCCCAAAAGCCAATCAATGGATGATCGTATGTAGTCAAGTATATACATTAAGGTTGTTCCAATAAATATGTTTATGAGATAAACGCTTGCACATATTTATAACCCTAGAATATATTTGATATATTCTTAAATGTCCCTAGTCGATTATTATTATGGATGGGTTGTAATAATAAATTAAGACTAGCGTATGTTGAGAATTATATGAGATATGAATTCTACATACGGGTACAAGTTAGAGAACTTGTGGACTGCACCAACCCACATAAGAACCCTACATGGAATGTTACATAATTGTCATTAGTGGTTCTTATATGTATTGTCCTTAGACCTGAGATCATCAAGGTTCCCAACATATGAGTCGTATACTTTGATATTATTCCTGATCATTCGTAACTGAGTGGACTTAAGGGTAATCATTGGGTATATGATATAATGTGTAGTGGGTTTTGATTGATCGAGATGGGATTCGTCCAACCCATATAACGGGTATATTATCAGATGGCCTCTTGATAGAGTTGAACTGTTAATTGCGTGGCCACGCTCGGATTATGTGATATGGTGATATCATGAGTATCCGTTTTACACAGTTAACTCGAGGATCAAGAAACTAAGATTAAACATATACGAGATTGATGTTTTCCATGTCTCGTGTTTAATCTTGATAATGGGACGAAAGGACGATGACATGTTTCCGAGGCATATTGAATCAGTACTGATCTTGTCGTTTGGGTAGCAATGATGTGTTGGTAGACGCCGCTCTTTGCTTATAATTGTAAAATGAGATTTTACAATTATTGCCAAACATTACAAGTGCCTACAGGGTCACACACATAGAATCGTTGATTCGAGCAGGTGGTTGAACCGTGGTTGGACCATGGTTCGACCAGGTGTGGTTGGACCGTGGTTGGACCAGGGGCGTTTTGGGCTGGTTTGGCTCACTAATTGTCAGAATTATTGAACCAAACTTGAGTGTTGTGATGTGTAATCCCATTAGACTTAGTGGAGACATGATTAGACTACATTATGATGGTGTCTTAATCATGTTGGTTGATGGACCACTATGTTGGCCATTAACTCCACTATTCTATACACTAATGGGGTTGAGTAATCAGATTACTCTTGATCCTTCTCTCTCTTGAGTCTGAATTTTCAGAGCATGAAGAATACACACTCACCCTCTTCCTTCTTTGAAAAAGGAAGAAGAACACAAAACACACATAGCTCCCGGAAATCCGCAGCTAACACTGCTGTCCGGGAGTGCTCGGGTTGGAGATCATGAGATGTTTTCTGGCCAAAGATCGACGGTTCATGTGGATACCATAGAGGGGTAGGATTTTTGTCCGGCTCTAGCTGATTCGGCACAACAGTTGGGTGAAAGATCTCAACCGATTCAGGTACGCAAAAATTATTATTCGGTTTAGTTACTTTCACTTGGATCCTCCATGTGTTTCCGGTTTTCCGCTGCGCATTTTATTGCATATGAGTGTCATATTTGCATGTCCGAAGATTTACACGAATGACCTGTCGTTCCGCTTAGGTGCGGTCAACCCGCCCTGCCCAGTCAACAGGCTCACATTTTTTTCCCTTCTTAGTCAAAACGGCGTAGTTTTGACAATTCTACACCAAAACTTAAGTTGTAATTCCAAAATCCGAATTAACTCCAACGAAGGCTCGATAAAGAAGGAACCCGACATAAGACTTAATAATTCGAGATAATTAAATACCATTAGGTCCAAAACTCCGAAAAATATTCGAGGGTAAAATTGGAATTAGAATTCCATAAATAAAATTATGAAAAATCGGAGCGTTACAATTAAACCATTTAAGTTATTATTAATTGTACAGTCCCATGTTTGTACAACCTCAAAATCGCTTCATTTGAGCTATTCTTAATTATACAGTCCCATACCCGTATAATTATGAAATCGCCCCAACAGTGCAGCTCTTTCTCTACACAGTCTCAGGATCTCCCCTATTCCAGTGCGGATTCGATTCATTCATGTGCCCCTCTATCTAGAAGCCTACTGGAAGCTGCTCCTTGTCCATGCTCATTTCAGCACCAGCGTACACTTCCCGACCTCATAGACCCTTGGTGTCACACAGAAGGACCCAAGTTAGTTTAGATACCTAAAACTTGATCATATTAACAGGTTTTTAGCGATGAATGGATACTGGACAGTGGGTGCTTAAGGCATATGACAAGTGATTTATCCATGTTCCCACCCCTAATTGAAAAATGGAGGTAATGTGACATTTGGTGACAATTCAAAAGGCAAAATTCTTGGCTTTGGTAATGTTGGTTCTAACCCTTCTATTGAGCATGTATTACTGGTTGATAACCTTAAGTACAATCTGTTAATGAAGATTTTCGTGAAAAGATTTTATTAATTTTCTAATAATATCAGAAGGTAGACATACACCACTATTTATACAAATAGAAGAGAATAAAATACTATAAAAACTAGGAATCCTAAACTTATACTCCAAGTAAATATTAATTTTCCTATTTAATACTTAAGTCGGTCAACACTCTCCCTCAAGTTGATGCAAAGATATCACGCATGCCCAACTTGTAAACTAATTGACGATAAGTTTTGTTGTTATGTCCCTTCGTAAAAACATCAACCAATTGATTATTCAAAGAGACATGGAAGATATCAAGAACTCCAGATGTTAACTTCTCCTTGATGAAGTGTCGATCAATTTCAATATGCTTCGTTCGATCATGTTTCACCGGATTGTGGGCTATACTGATAGCGGCTTTGTTGTCACAATAAAGAGACAATTTGTTACTTTGAGACAACTTCAGTTCCTCCATTAGCTTCTTTAGCCATAAGAGCTCACAAACCCCTTGTGCCATAGCTCTACATTCTGCTTCAGCACTTGATCTAGCAACCACACTCTATTTTTTATTTCTCCAAGTGTCCAAGTTGCCTCTAACAAGTGTACAATAACCAGTTGTAGACCTTTTATCTTCTGGTGATCCAGCCTAGTCAGCATCAGTGAATGCTTCTATATGAAGGTGATCATGCTTGGAAAACAAAAGTCCTTTACCTGGTGCTGTGAATACCCGATCCAAAATCACTTGGGCCTATTCACCTATTCCTTACACCTTCTTCATAACCGTCATCCAACATCTTTGGAGTCGCCACCCAAGTTTTATTAAAGGACAAAACTCGGGAAAAACCTTCATATGACTCCGTTTAGGCAACTAGATAGCGAACCAAAGATGCTGGACCCGGGGATTCATCATGGATGGGAAGGTGTTAGGCACCCATCCATGTTGGGGCGAAACCTTGTGCAATTGAAAGATTTTGTATGCCTTGTGCAAGTGTGAACAACGAAATACATAATAACTGAAACTAAAAAGAAAGGGGAGAAGAAGAAGAATGGGCTTGAGTTTCCACCACTAGAAACCACCTACGTACCCCGGCGACCGGGTTCAAAGCCCACATAGTTCTTGACATGGCATCACAATAGTCACATCATCATAAACATCAACATCTCAAAAGCAATCGGACAAGCAAAAAGGGATTAGGATTACCTTTTGAAGCCCTCCTCTAGCTTCTAGGTTCGGGTTGTGTCTTCCACACGATTTCTTCCCACTCCTTAACTCAATCTTCGAAGTTCTTCTTGATCTACCTCTTGCTGCCTTCAATGATTGGTGCTACCCACAAAATTCCACCAGAGTTTTGCCTACAGAATAATTTCTTAAGCTTGGAGAAGTAGAGTTTCTCCAAGCTTCAAAGCTTATGAAGAGTATGTGTGTAATTGAATTTGTGTCCCCCGAAATGTGAGAGGGGGGTCCTATTTATAGTGTTCTAGGTAGCCTAGGGGCGTGGACCAGCTTAATGATCAAGGTAATGGCCAAAAATCTGGGCCAAAATCGAGTAGAATCAAATTAGGAGTGAAATCGGGGAAAAAAAACGCGTTCTGGGTGCATATGACCGCCATGGCCGGCGGTCATCCTTTGGATGACAGCCAGGCCGGGCGGTCATGGAAGGAAGACCGCCCAGACCTGGCGCGCGTTACACCCGTTCTTTCCTTTTTCGATCTTGATTCTCCCTTAATTTCTCCCTGATTGATCCTACCGCGTAATTAACCCTTAGACTGCCCAGAATCCTCTACTTTCTTGATTATTACTCCTCTCAATCATCTCCTAATTGATTGATTACACATTGATTCCCCATCTTAAGCTAAAATCATACCAAAACCAAACTTACTATTAAGGAATGATTTAACTCTAATTTTCCACGAAAATTAGGGTCAAATTTGTCTGCAAGCAAGGTGTTGATGGGCTGTGAAACTCTAGAAAAAGTCCATATTTCATTAATTTGGACCCCTACATTTATCTTTAACCCAAGAATAAATCATCTCAATATAATTGGGTTTAAAGAATAAACAAACAAGCCCAAGCTAATGAATTAAAATGCATTTTTAGCAATTTAATCCTTATCATATGTTTTTATCCTATGATTAAATCATCTTATTAATCCTAGGGTCTAAGCACGTAAAGGCCTCAATTACTATAATGCATGAATTCTACTAAAAATAAACTTCATCCACACTTCAACCCAAGACTAACTCATCTTGCTAATCTTATGGTTCAAACATGTCTAAAGCCTAATTTAATAGAATTTTCATGGGTCAAATTTGGATGTTCACATGTGCAGACTTCAAATACCAGAGTATGTGAAAAACAACTTGCATGCGTGAATCTCGAGGATCATGATGAATTGGCTCACAACACTAACCGCATATGCTATGTCTAGTCTAGTGTGCGTGAGATAAATGAGTTTCCCAACAAGTCTCTGATATCTCTCTTTATTAATTGGTTCACCAACTCCTACTTGCAACTTGTGATTGTTTTCAGTAGAGTATTCTGCTGGTCTATACCCTAGCATTCATGTTTCCTCTAAGAGATCCAAAATATATTTCCTTTGGAAAATAAAAATTCTCTTTTTAGATCTTGCTACTTTAATACCGAGAAAGTACTGCAACTTTCCAAGCTCTTTGATCTCAAACTCCACAACTAACTTCTTGTTGAGCCTAATCATCTCTTCCCTATCATCTCCTGTCATCACAATATCATCGACATAGACAATACGAAGAGTGGTCTTACCCCTATCAGACTTGATAAATAGGGTATGATCTGCATTACTTTGCTGGTAGTCAAAGTGAATTATGGCTTTGCTAAATCTATCAAACCATGCTCTAAGAGACTGTTTCAAGCCATATAAAGCCTTCTTCAATTTGAAACTTTCCCTCTAGTGTTTTCATTTCCAAATCCTGGAGGAATCTCCATATACACTTCCTCTTCCAATTCTCCATGTAAGAAAGCATTTTTAACATCAAACTGTTGCAAATCCCAATCCAGATTGGCTGCACAAGATAGTAAAATTATAATGGTATTCATTTTAGTAACTGGAGCAAATGTCTCTTAGTTCTCCACCCCATAGGTTTGAGTGAATCTTTTTGCTACCAATCTTGCTTTATATCTTTCGATTGAACCATCTGCTCTATGCTTTAAGGTGAACTGTAACGTCCTGAATTTTTGGTAATTAATTTCTATAAAAATTTTAAATTTTATTTTCAATTTTATCCTCGAAGAATTTTTGGACTTTTGGTCAAGAAAATTATTTATTTTCTTTGGGAATATTATATTATATTTTAAGTTGTTGTTGCTTCTTTTCGGATTTCATTGGAATTAAACATGATTTGGTGTAGAACGTGGAGTTTATAGTAGTTTTTATTAAAACTTCTTCGTTTTAGATTTAAAGGAAAAAAAATAACAAAACCTAACACTAGCTCTCTTCTTTCTTTTCTCTCTTTTCTATCTTTTTTGTTTTCTTCTCTCCCGGCATTATCTCCTTTCCCATGATTTCTACTGGAAATTCTCTCCCTCAAATCATGGTCACAGCTGCTCAATCCCACAAAATCTCTCCCTCTTTTATTTTTCTTTCCTCTACCTCTCTCCTTTCTTTCCTTTCTCTCTACCTCAAACAATTGAACTCATCATCTCTCTCTTCCTTCGAGCCCTAACAACCGTCTTTGTTCTTCTTCTCCAATCTAACACCGCCGCCATTGTCTTGCACTGTATAGGAGGGAGCCATTGTGGTGTGCTTAATCGAGGACAAGTGGGCTAGTCTCGGTCTGCACGAGCGTCTCAGGTTCGGAACTGGGCTCGGTCATCGTTGCCGCGGTAAGCCTTCCACTATGTTCTGCTTTACTCCTTCCTTCCTCTCATTGGTGCTGATGTTGATGATCGTTGTTGTTGTTCATGATGGGGCGTGTGTGTGTGGTTATGTTGTCGTGGCGGATCGGTGGTGGGTTCGTGTGGGCGGCTAGTATGGTCGGGTCGGGTTGGTGGCTGCCGAATTTTGTGTGGCTATCCCCGAGCTATTCTGATAGTGGATGAGCTCAGTTTGCTACTGTCAGCAGGTTCAGGTAGGACCGGTTTTGGGCAGTGATTATTCTGGTAAGGATTGAATATCTTAAGCCCTTTCCAATTCGATTGTGATATGTGGTGTTGGGTTTTGAGTTGATTGTTGTTTTGGTTTTTGTTTGGGGGCTATGTCAGTTTTGTTGCTTTCTGTTTTGGGGCCTTGGTGGTTTTCCGGCCAGGTTGGCTGGAACCTCACGAGCTCGAGAATTTTCACCGAAGTTTGGGTTTTGTAATGGTGGGACAGAATCTTCTCTACATTAAACAGTACTTTTCCGGTTTTGGTCTCGGTTTGTTTTGTATAAGGTTCATTGAAACTATTGGGCATATGTACATGTAAATTTAAAGAGGCTTAGTGGATAAACCATGTGCTGGGAGTGAGTATGCGTGGCCGGAATTCCACCGACGCGAATAGAACTATTAGGATGGAAAGACTGGACTCGGGAGTTTGATTTAGTATGATAATTATGATGGGTCGGTCCCAGGCCTAGTAATGACATGTTTATACTATGTGCTATGTTAAATGAACGATCGGTACGGATTGGGTTTAGTCCAAAGGATTAAATTGGATTTGGGTTTGATATTTTTTTATAAGCCTTGTATGTGCTAATTTGAAATTCATAAGAATTGGGCTTCAAGTTCAATGACATAATTGGGTTTAAAAGTGGATTTTTGATGAGGACTTTAGGCTCGGATATTTGTTTGCATTTATTTAGGCTTATAAAATGGGTCTGGTGTTACGGTTTAGAACAAAAGATTATCTTTACATCCATTCATCATAGTTTTAAGTGGACCTTATGTGTGGTTATACTTTGTTATAAATATAGGACTGTTGACGTGGAACGAGCTTCAGTTCCGAGGCAATTATTATGGCCCAGGTGAGGGGATATAAACCTTTGTGTGCGTTACTGCCTACAATACTCGGTCATTACACATCGTACATGAAGTGGTAATTCCTGTTTGGCATTGAATGTTGTATGCATGTATGCCTGGTGTCCTGATGTTCTTATTTGCACTTTGTATCTTAATAATGATACCTTTGATGTGGTATGCCTGATTATCTGAATTGTGTGCCTGTGTGATATGATATGCCAGTTGAGCATGATCCGTTTTGTTATGATTAAATTTATATGATATATGATTTTAAGGTTCGTGTGGTAATTTGTGGGCTGGAGGCCCAAACTTGGGAATAAGATTTTAAACTCACACAACCTTGGATAATCATAACATATAGCATGCATAACTGTTTAAGCATAACTAAGAATAATGTTGAAACGCCAGTATCCCAAAATAGTCAATTAAATTAATTATGAGAAGTGAAATGTCTAGATTGCCCATCTAACCCGGGATACGATAAAATCATCATGATCAATGTACAATTATACAACAAATTATATGATAAACGAGTATGCAGCGGAAGACAAATAAATAAGAAACATGGATGTTATGCAATCCTATGGATCCGACCCGAAGAGAGGAAAGCACCGCCACCCGCTGATATGCACTCCTGACCGATGATCAGGTAACCTAAGAAAGATGTGAGGGGTGAGACCAACCACTGTCTCACCATAACAAATAAACCAACTTATACAATACAAGTCAACCACAATAACACCGATATCAGGCAGTAGCAAGCTAAGTGCACAAACAGGTCACAATGCAGAACACAAACTCATCATCAGACTACAAACCAACACTTGTCTTTAATCCTCTAATTATGGTTGTACTTTATCTTTATTAGGATTGAATATTTTATTAGGACCCTCTACTGTGTACGTCGAGCTCGGTCCCGTCTCATGAGACAACCAGGGCATAAGCCCAATATAACCAGAGCAAGGCCCAATACAATCAGTGAGAGAGAGAGATAGACAGAGAGAAAGAGGGAGGTAGAAAAGGGAAGATAGAAAGAGGGAGGTAGAACCGATCATCACAGACCCATATGCTAAACCGCATACACCATGCTATCCCGCATGAAATCCCGAGGGGTTTCACTTCCCGCTCGAACCAACCGGTCAACAGCCCCACAGTAGAATTATTATAGTTCGTTATTCTCAATTATGCTTAAAGAGTTGTGTCATACGTTATGATCAAACAGGCCTTTGGCCCACAACCTCACACTATCCCAAAACATAATAACATGTTATAATAGTATAACAAATTCCTCATGCGAAATTTAGGCATGTGAAAGCAAACCGGCACATAATCTCAGTCACAGCAAATTATAATTGCATTACACCGAGCAAACAAAGCAGTAGCACAACAGACACACATGCAAACAGCATTCAACCAACAAGAATTCACATGCCAATTTCCATGATCATTTTTTATTCCGAATATTGTAGGCAGTAAAGAATACAAAGGTTTATATGTCCTCACCTGAACTATTAAGACCACCCTAAATCAAAAGCCATGTCTTGCCTTGCCAACATTTGATCCTATATTGGTACCAAATACAATCACATACAATGCACAACAAGAATGACATGAAGCTCATACATGTTATGTGTTTAACTGCTTCAAGTTCATTGGGTACAACCCCTAATCCAACACATTATATCAACAAAAGGATTAGGATCTAGGCCCTCGTTGACGTATGAAAACCATTTTAGAAACCAATTAACCAAGGTCAATGAAGAGTCAGGTGTACACCCCATGGTCTGGTAATCGAAACCAAAAATAAAGTTAACCATACGGCCTATGTGATAAAAGTTTTTATATATATATTCATATATATGGCACCCATGTGTGCACTGTTAGGAACAATAGACTTAAGCTAGAGGGGGGGTGAATAGCTTATGATCGAAAATTAAAAACTTTGCAGGAAATAAGTGCGGAATTAAAAGAATGAAGGACACAAGAGATTTATCCTGGTTCACACACACTCTACTAGTGTGGCTAATCCAGCCCTTCAAGTCTCACTTGAAGATTTCACTATCTACGTTAAGCTTACGGGTGCTTAACAAACCGTTACAACCTAGGAATTCTAGTCACAAGAATCCTAAACCCTGAAAGTTCAAGTCACATGAACTTCAGCTCTCTTGCTTGAAGATACCTCACTTCAAGACTTCTCACACAAGAAGATATACCCTCTTCTTGTGAATCTAACCAAGGGAACTAACCTCCCTCAAGGTGTGTATAACAACACAATAATCACTCAGAACAAAAGACTCTCTCAAAGAGCAGGTATGAGTGTACAAGTGAAGCTCTAAAAGGCAACTCTCAATCCTCAAAGGGTATTGGCTCAATTAGGATTTGTAATGTATGTATGAATGAATAGCATGAATGTAGAGAGTTGATTAGCATTGAAACACAGCTAAAAATGCTCAATTTATAGCTTTGAAAAGTTATAGAGTCGTTTGAAATCCACCCAAAAACAGCCTTAAACAAAACATAGTGGGTGCTGAAAAGTTGTCTGCTACAACGGCAGAACATCGATGTTTTGCATCTAAACATCGATGTTTTAGCCAACATTTTTAAATAATTGTTCCAACGGCTAGTAGAACATCGATGTTGCATTTTAGAACATCGATGTTTCCATACTCAACATCGATGTTCTTCAATTCAACATCGATGTTTTTTGGCTTCGCAAAAATATGATGGAAAAGGGTCTATGCCAGAACATCGATGTTGGAAAATGAAACATCGATGTTTTGTGAAACATCGATGTTGAATTGTCCAACATCGATGTTTTTTGGCTTCGGCAAAATTATGTTTCAAAGACAGTTTTCATGAACATCGATGTTGGATTGTAAACATCGATGTTTTGACCAACGGTCACAAGAACATCGATGTTTAGGATGCCAACATCGATGTTATTTTCCTACTGCCAAATTTTGGAAATCTTTGAAAAACAGAACATCGATGTTTGGTTTCAGAACATCGATGTTTTGGACTAAAAACACAACTTTGTGATTGAAATGATGCTATGAAATGCATGAGTAAAACTTGTTTTATTTTGAGCCAATGCCTAAGAGAAGTTGAGTGTTTTACCTTGTACAAATGGGTCCTAACTTCTCTTGCTCTTCTTGTACTTCAACTCTTGATCATATCTTCTCTTGAATTCTTGATCACTTTGGTTGAGCACTTGTTTGCTTGATTTCTTTTTGCTTCAAGGTTGTCATCAATTGAGCCAAGGTTTGTCATTATCAAAACTCTGAAATGAAACAAGGAGGCATGAGTTCTAACAATTTCCCCCTTTTTGATAATGACAAACAACTAGAAGTATATGCTAATGTTTATAACATAAAGATGATTCCCCCTATGTTTTACAAACTATAATTCCCCCTATCTTGTTGCATATACTTCTTCCTATCTTCCCCCTTTTGGCATTAGCAAAAAGAAATAGCAATGAGAAGAGGTTGGGAAGTGCTTATGTAAGAAATAAGTGGAGCTTTTGAAACATATTAGCTACACCTATACACTTCTATATGTGCCAAAATAAAGAAAGTTAGAAAGCTTAGCTGAACATCGATGTTGTGATACTCAACATCGATGTATTGAGACTTCTGCTCAAATTTTGAAGTTCTTCATCATCCCTTTGTTCCCCCTATCTTTTTGCCTAAATGAGGGGTACCTACAAAAACAACACTCATCCTTGCATTTCTACAAGAATTGATTAAGAACTTGGATGCTTCTTTGGTTATTTGCTTGGAGCATCCGCAATCAAGGTACCAAAGTACACTTGATGCCTTCAAGCATACCTGCAAAACAAATCAAAAGGATTTTGGTACCCAAATCTTTTTGGGTCCTTGATGGTTAGGAACATAATAGTGATGAGCCTTATCTTGTGCCCAATGTCTATGCCTAGTAAAACATACCGGGGCAATGTGACCTATCCTATTACAATAGTGACAAGTAACGTTAGGATTGTGCATTCTTCTAGGTTGGTTATAGGTACCATATTGCCTATGTTCATGCAATCTATCATACTTGTCTTTCCTAGGTATAACCCTGTTTTCCCTAGGTTGGGCTATGTGTGTCCTAGGTTTAGTGTGATGAGATTTTCCATTCCTATCATTGTAGGCATACATTTTAGCATAATGAGATTTTCCACTACTTGCATTTTGAGCATGTAACCTTCTACGATGAGTGTGTGATCTCCTATCTTGAACATGTGATCTAGTATGATGAGTAGAAGATGAAACACTATGTTTATGTGTCTTAGCATTTAACACAGTAGGTTTGACATCATTTGACATATTAGATGCACCTAATCCTTCTTTTAGTGTTGGACTCCTTTGTTGTCCTAGAAGAAGATTAAGACTATCTCTACCATTAGTAAACTTCTCTAATGTATTCTTCAAATCATCAACTTGATGCTTAAGAGATTCATTCTCTTTTCCCAATACAACACAAGCACATACATTAGAAGAAATCTTCTCATTTAGTTCATTGCAAGACATACTAAGAGCATGCTTTTCCTTTTCAAGCTTATCGATTTTACTTAATAACTCATCCTTATCATGTGACAATAATTCTACATTATTTTCTAGGGTCTTGTTCTGTTTCTTTAAGTTCTTATTAACATTTGAAACAGAAATGAATTTACTATACAATTCACTAAATGCATCTTGCAGCTCTTCAAATGTATAATCATCATTCGAATAGGAGGTACTTACCTCTTCCGGAGATTCTTGATTTGCCATGCAACAGAGGTTGACAGTTTCATCTTGCTTGCTGTCGGTTTCCTCATAGATGACTCCCAGCATTTCCCACATCTCCTTGGCCGTTGCGCAGTGCGAGATCATTTGATAGTCTATCGGATTGACTGCACATTGGAGCATGTGTATTGCCTTGGAGTGGTTTTCAATTCTTTGGATGTCATCTTCGTTGTACCCCGTTTTCGTCCTTGTCGGAACTTGAACGCCATTCTTTATCGTTAGCCAAGCTGCAAAGTTATTGGCTTGGATGAAGATTCTCATCCTTTCCTTCCAATATGCGTAATTTGTCCCGTCAAAGAATGGTGCACGGGTAGTGGATTGTCCTTCAATAATTCCTGCATACAAAGCATTTGAACAAGCCATGGAAATTTACCTCTCAAACTGTTAAGTCTTTCAGAGAGTTAGGCTCCGCTACCAATTGTTAGGAACAATAGACTTAAGCTAGAGGGGGGGTGAATAGCTTATGATCGAAAATTAAAAACTTTGCAGGAAATAAGTGCGGAATTAAAAGAATGAAGGACACAAGAGATTTATCCTGGTTCACACACACTCTACTAGTGTGGCTAATCCAGCCCTTCAAGTCTCACTTGAAGATTTCACTATCTACGTTAAGCTTACGGGTGCTTAACAAACCGTTACAACCTAGGAATTCTAGTCACAAGAATCCTAAACCCTGAAAGTTCAAGTCACATGAACTTCAGCTCTCTTGCTTGAAGATACCTCACTTCAAGACTTCTCACACAAGAAGATATACCCCTCTTCTTATGAATCTAACCAAGGGAACTAACCTCCCTCAAGGTGTATAACAACACAATAATCACTCAAACAAGAGGTCTCTCTCAAAGAGCAGATGTGAGTGTACAAATGAAGCTCTAAAAGGCAACTCTCAAATCCTCAATAGGATATTGGCTCAACAAAGATTGATTTGAATGTATGAGATGAATGCATGTAAGTAGAGAGTTGATTCACTTTGAAACACAGCTAAAAATGCTCAATTTATAGCTTTGAAAAGTTATAGAGCCGTTTTAAATCCACCCAAAAACAGCCTTAAACAAAACATAGTGGGTGCTGAAAAGTTGTCTGCTACAACGGCAAAACATCGATGTTTTCACTTTAAACATCGATGTTTTAGCCAGCAATTTTAAATTATTGCTCCAACGGCTAGTAGAACATCGATGTTTGTCTGCGGAACATCGATGTTATCATTACAACATCGATGTTCTCTAAACCAACATCGATGTTTTTTGGCTTCGCAAAAATATGATGAAAAAGGGTCTATGCCAGAACATCGATGTTTGAAAATGAAACATCGATGTTTTGTGAAACATCGATGTTTAATTTTCCAACATCGATGTTTTTTGGCTTCGGCAAAATTTTGGGAAACCTTGAAGAAATCACAACATCGATGTTTTAATTACAACATCGATGTTTTGACCAACGGTCACAAGAACATCGATGTTTTATAATCCAACATCGATGTTTTAGAGCTACTGCCAATATTTTGAAAAACTTGAAAAACAGAACATCGATGTTTGCTTTCAGAACATCGATGTTTTGGACTAAAAACACAACTTTGTGATTGAAATGATGCTATGAAATGCATGAGTAAAACTTGTTTTATTTTGAGCCAATGCCTAAGAGAAGTTGAGTGTTTTACCCTGTACAAATGGGTCCTAACTTCTCTTGCTCTTCTTGTACTTCAACTCTTGATCATATCTTCTCTTGAATTCTTGATCACTTTGGTTGAGCATTTCATTTTGCTTCAAGGTTGTCATCAATTGAGCCAAGGTTTGTCATTATCAAAACTCTGAAATGAAACAAGGAGACATGAGTTCTAACATGCACTACTCTATACTCGGTACTAAGATACATCATTACTCAATTTACACGCCTGATCATTATTCTTGTGAAAGCTCTTTAATAAACTTCTAAAAGAAAACCTAGAAAAATTACTTTAGAATCTAATGTGCTGATTTAATAGATTTGAGGTTCCACAATGCTAACCATTAAGCCTCTGACTGTCACTACAGACCAACACGGGACCTTTCCAACATACTTTTGTAAGTTTCCCTAAGCTATATGACATTCATATAATAAGCACAACAAGCAGCGGAAATACGGAAACTTAACCAAGAACCAAGTGAAGCATGCATAAACCGTATAACAAAACTTACATACCTGGAAGATTAGGATCTTTCACCTAATAGCTGGGTAGAATCAGTGAGAGCTTGACAACAGCCTAGCTCCTCTACGGTATCCACACGAACCGTGATCAACTTGGTATCGTCACACGAAACCAACTCCGAGCACTCCCGGACTGGGTGCTAGCAGCAGTAACGGGAGCAAGGGTGTTTTGTGATGGTTTTGGTGTTCTTCTTTTCTTTCACAAAGAAGAAGAAGAAGAGAGGGAGTAAGAAGTCTGAAAACTCTAGCACAAAAACATGAGCTAGGCAGCCAAACGTGAGTGAAGAGGAGAATGTGACCAGATCACAATCCTTAGCCCCATCATCCATAATGCACAATAGTTTAAACACTAATGCCCATAATGGTGGACCAATGATGATGATGATACCCACCATTGTCCCCCACTAATCCCAATCAGACCACAACCCACCAAACAAGCATGTCTGAACAATAATTCACAGAATTATTGATCCCAAAACTGGCCCTGGTTCAACCATGGTCCAACCACGGTCCAACCACGCCCGGTCCACCATGGTCCAACCACGGTTCAACCATCTGCTCGAATCAACGATTCTATGTGTGTGACCCTGTAGGCACTTGTAACGTCCGACAATAATTGTAAAAATTCTCATTTTACAATTATAAGCAAAGAGCGGCGTCTAGCAACACATCATTGCTACCCGAACGACAAGATCAGTACTGATTCTCTATGCCTCGGAATATGTCATCGTCCCTTCGTCCCATTATCTAGATCAAACACGAGACATGGAATATGTCAATCTCGTATATGTTTAATCTATGTTTCTTGATCCCCGAGTTA
>JAKUCV010000901.1:2206-50078 GCA_028386065.3 Turnera subulata | reverse complement strand
GTTGCCTATGGTTGAGTTTGCTTACAATAGGAGCATTCATTCTTCTACTGGTTATTCGCCTTTTGAGATTGTTTATGGTTTTAACCCACTAACCCCTTTGGATTTGTTGCCTATTCCTTCAAAAGCCATTGATAATGCAGATGGACAACAAAGGGCTGAGTTGGTGAAATCTATACATGAGAAGGCAAGACAGCATATTGAGAACAAGAACCTAAAGGTGGCAGAAAGAGTCAATAAAGGGCGCAGAATTGTTCACTTTGAGCCTAGAGATTGGGTTTGGGTGCACTTTCGGAAGGAGAGGTTCCCTCAACAAAGGAAATCCAAGTTGGATGCAAGAGGGGATGGACCTTTTCAAGTCTTGGAACGCAATAGTGATAATGCCTACAAGATTGATTTGCCTGGTGAGTATGGAGTGAGTGCTTCGTTTAATGTTGCTGATCTTTCTCCCTTTGACATTGCAGGTTCAGATTCGAGGACGAATCCTTTTGAGGAGGGAGGGAATGATGCAAACAAGGGTCTTTCAAGCACCATTGGAGAGGAAGATGGCGCCATGGCGTTGCCTCAAGGTTCAATTACGAGAGCAAGATCAAAGAAGCTCAAGAATCAGCTCTTGGTTCACATTCAAGCATTCTTGAACAAAGAGCTGCAAGAAGACATCGTGATCAAGCTTGGAGAGAAGCTGAAACAGAAGCCCGTTTATTTTTTGTCAATTAGGGAGTAATTGACTCAAGAGAATTGGTGGGGCCCAGTCGACATCAGCCATTTGCATTTGGGAGCCATGTCGACATATCTCTATTTTAGTGTTTAGGAGTGGCCGAAATTATAATTACATTGTTTAATGAATTTGGACTTGGACCTTTTGTTTATTTAATTGTGTTGGGTCAAGTCCATTGTTAACTAGTTAGTTAATATGGGCTTAAGTTGTTTGGGGTTTATTTGTATGGTTTTAATTAGTGTCCAATTATTTGGGCTCAATGAAAAACCAGATCCAAACTAGGGTTAGGGTTTCGGCAGCCTAGTCTATTAGGGTTAGGGTTTCGGTTTCTTTTCACTTGAGGGGTGGCCGGCCTAGGGGGTATAAATAGCATCATTTAATGACTTTGGAAGGGTTAGACATTCTGAAATTAAAAAAAAAAGACGGTTACTCCTTTTTGAGAGTTTCTTCAAACCTTGAGTGCAGATTCTCTTGGTGACCTTGTGTGCTGATTCACACGGTTTATTTTAGGGATTAGGTTTTACTTATCAGATTAATCTATCTGTGGCGTGATTTCTAATTCCTTTGGTTGTTGTTTTTTGATTTCTAGCTGATTGGGATCAGGTGACGACATCCTCTTTGGTGATTCAATTATTCTTATTTCTGTTCATGCCGATTTGAGGAGGAATAAGGGGAGGCGAATTACTGAGTTTGATTGGGATTGAGGTCGAGACTACATTCTGATTCAGTAGGAGTTCTGGTGCTGATTCCAGGGTCTCCTGCCGTATCACCGAAAATAGTCCAAGACGAAATTACAAACCCAACAAATAATAAAACCCAACTAAAAACACTTTAGCCCAAATAATAAAAACTAAACCGAATTTCCGGACAGAATCTGTCCGACGAATTCAAGCGCATTTTAGTAATGGAAAATGGCCGATTCAGCTTCTGGGCTCAACCTCAAATTTGTAGATCTTTGTCTTATCTTTCCAGAGAGTCCAAGATCTCAGCAATCCTAGTTGTAGAGCTTGAGATATGAATTTATTCCCGACACTGCACGGTCCAGGAATTTCTGCACGCGTTCTTCGCGTCCTTCGCTTTGATGTCCAACCCTTCTTGAAATTCTTGTGAGATCGATGCTCCTCTTTGATGCCTCTGAAGATAAGCTTGCCATATTGATACGAGCAAACCAACACCAAGTGGAACTCAAGAAGGTGATGGCGCCATTAGCTTTCCTCAAGGACCAGTCACAAGGGCTCGATTGAAGATGATAAAGAATCACATGCTACATTATGCTCAAGCTTGGGTCAATCGGGAATTACAAGAAGATAAATTGGACAAGTTTGGAGATAAATTTAAAGAGATTCCTAANAGAACAAGAACCTAAAGGTGGCACAAAGAGTCAATAAAGGGCGCAGAATTGTTCACTTTGAGCCTAGAGATTGGGTTTGGGTGCACTTTCGGAAGGAGAGGTTCCCTCAACAAAGGAAATCCAAGTTGGATGCAAGAGGGGATGGACCTTTTCAAGTCTTGGAACGCAATAGTGATAATGCCTACAAGATTGATTTGCCTGGTGAGTATGGAGTGAGTGCTTCGTTTAATGTTGCTGATCTTTCTCCCTTTGACATTGCAGGTTCAGATTCGAGGACGAATCCTTTTGAGGAGGGAGGGAATGATGCAAACAAGGGTCTTTCAAGCACCATTGGAGAGGAAGATGGCGCCATGGCGTTGCCTCAAGGTTCAATTACGAGAGCAAGATCAAAGATGCTCAAGAATCAGCTCTTGGTTCACATTCAAGCATTCTTGAACAAAGAGCTGCAAGAAGACATCGTGATCAAGCTTGGAGAGAAGCTGAAACAGAAGCCCGTTTATTTGTTGTCAATTAGGGAGTAATTGACTCAAGAGAATTGGTGGGGCCCAGTCGACATCAGCCATTTGCATTTGGGAGTCATGTCCACATATCTCTATTTTAGTGTTTAGGAGTGGCCGAAATTATAATTACATTGTTTAATGAATTTCGACTTGGACCTTTTGTTTATTTAATTGTGTTGGGTCAAGTCCATTGTTAACTAGTTAGTTAATATGGGCTTAAGTTGTTTGGGGTTTATTTGTATGGTTTTAATTAGTGTCCAATTATGTGGGCTCAATGAAAAACCAGATCCAAACTAGGGTTAGGGTTTCGGCAGCCTAGTCTATTAGGGTTAGGGTTTCGGTTTCTTTTCACTTGAGGGGTGGCCGGCCTAGGGGGTACAAATAGCATCATTTAATGACTTTGGAAGGGTTAGACATTCTGAAATTAAAAAAAAAAAACGGTTACTCCTTTTTGAGAGTTTCTTTAAACCTTGAGTGCAGATTCTTTTGGTGACCTTGTGTGCTGATTCACATGGTTTATTTTAGGGATTAGGTTTTACTTATCAGATTAATCTATCTGTGGCGTGATTTCTAATTCCTTTGGTTGTTGTTTTTTGATTTCTTGCTGATTAGGATCAGGTGACGACATCCTCTTTGGTGATTCAATTATTCTTATTTCTGTTCATGCCGATTTGAGGAGGAATAAGGGGAGGCGAATTACTGAGTTTGATTGGGATTGAGGTCGAGACTACATTTTGATTCAGCAGGAGTTCTGGTGCTGATTCCAGGGTCTCCTGCCGTATCACCAAAAATAGTCCAAGAAGAAATTACAAACCCAACAAATAATAAAACCCAACTAAAAACACTTTAGCCCAAATAATAAAAACTAAACCGAATTTCCGGACAGAATCTGTCCGACAAATTCAAGCGCATTTTAGTAATGGAAAATGGCCGATTCAGCTTCTGGGCTCAACCTCAAATTTGTAGATCTTTGTCTTATCTTTCCAGAGAGTCCAATATCTCAGCAATCCTAGTTGTAGAGCTCGAGATATGAATTTATTCCCGACACTGCACGGTCCAGGAATTTCTGCACGCGTTCTTCGCGTCCTTCGCTTTGATGTCCAACCCTTCTTGAAATTCTTGTGAGATCGATGCTCCTCTTTGATGCCTCTGAAGATAAGCTTGCCATATTGATACGAGCAAACCAACACCAAGTGGAACTCAAGAAGGTGATGGCGCCATTAGCTTTTCTCAAGGACCAGTCACAAGGGCTCGATTGAAGATGATAAAGAATCGCATGCTACATTATGCTCAAGCTTGGGTCAATCGGGAATTACAAGAAGATAAGTTGGACAAGTTTGGAGATAAATTTAAAGAGATTCCTAAGTTTGTGAGCATTTTGAAGGATTCAAGTCAAAAGTAGCCTTTTTTACCATTCAACCGGAAAGTCACTATTCACGCCGAAAATTACTATTCACTGTTGGCGTTTACTATTCATTTTCAGGTTGAAAAATTCACTTTGGAGCTAAAGATTCTCACTAGTGTGGTTGGTGTGGTTGGTGTGGTTGGTGTGCATTAAAGAAAACAAAAGATGTTTAGTGCTTGTATGTTCAATTCAATACTTTGCTTTTTGGCTTCTATAAAAGCCAACCATGTATCAAGTTTGAAATCAGATTATACATGATGATTTGAGTGTTTATAAGAAAGCTGAATGCTTCTTTTGGGACGAGAGTGATTCTTTCAGTTTTTACTTCAAGGATTGAATTCAACTTATCAAGTAAGTTTTTACTTGTGGCGTTATTTCAATTCTTTCATACTCTTTGTTACCAATTCCTTGCTGTTAATGGTGCGCTATTGGGGCGCCATTGGTGCGCAAGTAGTGCGATTTTTGAGTTTTGAGCTGAAATTTTGATTTTTTTGTTTTGAGCTGAAACTTTGTACATGCACCAGTAAAAATCCAATCCAAGTACCTGCAAAATTTCAGATTTTACTGAGAAGTGGAAGTCCGACTTTTTATTATGGGAACAATTAAAATCCCATAAATCGGGAAAAATGGAAAAGCACCTTTGATGAGCTCAAATGTGAACTCATCCAAAAATCCTTATAATCATCCCCATATTTGTGGATTCATCCTAGGCAGCGTTTGACATGCTGGATTTGGAGATTGCTCTTATGCATTGGTTCACTGGGCCACTGGTGCGCTATTGGGGCGCCATTGGTGCGCCACTGATGCGCTATTAGGGCGCTATTGGTGCAATTTTTGAGTTTTGAGCTGAAATTTTAATTTTTGAGTTTTGAGTTGAAATTTTCTACACACACAAAAAAAAATCCAATCCAACTACCTGCAAAATTTCAGAATTTTCTAAGATGTGGAAGTCCGGCTTTTTATTTTTGGAACAATTAAAATACCGTAAATCGGGAAAAATGGAAAAGCAACTCAGAAGATCTCAAAATGTCCGAGGAAGGCATCCAAAAATTCGTTGGGCCGTTGGTGCGCTACTGGTGCGCCATTCGGGCGCAATTGGTGAGCTATTGGTGCGATTTTTGAGTTTTTAGCTGAAATTTTAATTTTTGAGTTTTGAGTTGAAATTTTCTACACACACCAATAAAAATCCAATCCAACTACCTGCAAAATTTCAGATTTTTCTAAGATGTGGAAGTTCTACTTTTTGTTTTTGGAATATTTAAAATCCCGTAAATCGGGAAAAATGGAAAAGCACCTCAGATGAGCTCAAAATGTCCGGGGAAGGCATCCAAAAATCCTTATAAATCATCCCCATATTTTTGGAATCTTCTTAGGTAGCATTTGACATGGTGGATTTGGAGATTGATCTTATGCATTGGTTCACTGGGCCACTGGTGCGCTATTGGTGCGTCTTAGGTAGCATCTTACATGGTGGGTTTGGAGATTACTCTTATGGATAGGTTCACTGGGCCATTGGTGCGCTATAGGTGCGCCATTGGGGCGCTGTTGGTGCGCCATTGGTGACCTATTGGTGCGATTTTTGCGTTTTGAGATGAAATTTTGATTTTTAAGTTTTGAGCTGAAATTTTCTACACACAGCAATAAAACTCCAATACAACTACCTGCAAAATTTCAGATTTTTCTGAGTTATGCAAGTCCAACGTTTTATTTTTGGAACAATTAAAATCCCGTAAATCGGGAAAAATGGAAAAGCACCGCAGATGTCCTCAAAATGTCCGAGGAAGGCATCCAAAAATCCATATAAATCATCCCCATATTTGTGGAATCATCTTAGGTAGCGTTTGACATGGTGGATTTGGAGATTGCTTATTGGTGCGCTAATTGTGCGCTATTGGGGCGCCATTGGGGCTCAATTGGTGCGCTATTGGTGGGCCATTGCGGCGCTATTGGTGCGATTTTTGACTTTTGAGCTGAAATTTTGATTTTTGAGTTTTGAGCTGAAATTTTTTACACACACGAATAAAAATACATTCACACTCCCTGCAAAATGTCAGATGTTTTTGAGGTATGCATGTCCGACGTTTTTTTTTTTGTAACAATTAAAATCCCGTAAATCGTGAAAAATGGAAAAGCACCTCAGATGAGCTCAAAATGTCCGGGAAAGGCATCCAAAAATTCTTATAAATCATCCCCATATTTTTGGAATCATCTTAGGTAGAAATCGATATGGTGGATTTGGAGATTGCTATTATGCATTGGTTCATTGGGCCACTGGTGCGCTACTAGGGCGCCATTGGTGCGCTATTGGTGCGATTTTAGAGTTTTGAGCTGAAATTTTTTACACAAATGAATAACAATACAATCATGCTTCCTGCAAAATTTCAGATTTTTCTGAGAAGTGGAAGTCCGACTTTTTATTTTCGGAACAAATAAAATCCCGTAAATGGGGAAAAATGGAAAAGCAACTCAGATGAGCTCAAAATGTCCGGGGAAGGCATCCAAAAATCCTTATTAATAATCCCAATATTTTTGGAATCATCTTAGGTAGCATTTGACATGGTGGAATTTGAGATTGCTCATTGGTGCGCCACTGGTGCGCTACTGGTGCGATTTTTGAGTTTTGAGCTGAAATTTTGATTTTTGAGTTTTGAGCTGAAATTTTGCACACACACGAATAAAAATACAGTCACACTAACTGAAAATTTTCAAATTTTTCTGAGAAGTGGGAGTCCGACTTTTTATTTTTGGGACAATTAAAATCCTGTATATCTGGAAAAATGGAAACGGACCTCAGATGAGCTCAAAATGTCCGGGGAAGGCATCCAAAAATCCATATAAATCATCCCCATATTTGTGGAAACATCTTAGGTAGCATTTGATATGGTGGATTTGGAGATTGCTCTTATGCATTGGTTCACTGGGCCACTGGTGCGCCACTGGTGCGCTATTGGTGCGCCATTGGTGCGCTATTGGTGCGATTTTTGAGTTTTGAGCTGAAATTTTAATTTTTGAGTTTTGAGCTGAAATTTTCACACACAAGAATAAAAATACAGTCACACTAACTGTAAAATTTCAGATTTTTCTGAGATTTGGGAGTCCGACTTTTTATTTTTGGAACAATTAAAATCCCGTATATCGGGAAAAATGGAAACGGACCTCAGATGACCTCAACATGTCCGAGGAAGGCATCCAAAAATCCATATAAATCTTCCTCATATTTGTGGAAACATCTTAGGTATCATTTGAAATGGTGAATTTGGAGATTGCTCTTGTGCATTGGTTCACTGGGCCACTGGTGCGCTGTTGGGGCGCCATTGGTGCGCTATTGGGGCAATTTTTGAGTTTTGAGCTGAGATTTTGATTTTTGAGTTTTGAGCCGAAATTTTGTACACAAATGAATAAAAATACAATCACACTACCTGCAAAATTTCAGATTTTTCGGAGATGTGGAAGTCCGATTTTTTTTTTGGAACAATTAAAATCCCGTAAATGGGAAAAAATGGAAAAGCACCTCAAATGACCTTCAAATGTCCGGGGAAGGCTTCCAAAAATCCTCATTAATCATCCCAATATTTTTTGAATCATCTTAGGTTGCATTTGACATGGTGGGTTTGGAGATTGCTCATTGGTGCGCCACTGGTGCGCTATTGGTGCGCCATTGGTGCGTCATTGGTGCGATTTTTGAGTTTTGAACTGAAGTTTTGCACACACACGAATAAAAATACAGTAACACTAACTGAAAAATTTCAGATTTTAATGAGATGTGGGAGTCTGACTTTTTATTTTCGGAACAATTAAAATCCCGTATACCTGGAAAAATGGAAACGGACCTCTGATGAGCTCAAAATGTCTGGGGAAGGCATCCAAAAATCCATATAAATCATCCCCATATTTGTGGAAACTTCTTAATTAGCATTTGACATGGTGGATTTGGAGATTGCTCTATTGCATTTGTTCACTGGGCCACTGGTGCGCTGTTGGGGCGCCATTGGTGCGCTATTGGTGCAATTTTTGAGTTTTGAGCTGAAATTTTGATTTTTGAGTTTTGAGCTGAAACTTTGCACACACACAAATAAAGAAACAATCACACTACCTGAAAAATTTAAGATTTTTCAGAGATGTGGGAGTCCGAAGTTTTATTTTTGGAACAATTAAAATCCCGTAAATCGGGAAAAATGGAAAAGCACCTCAGATGAGCCAAAAATGTCCGGGGAAGGCATTCAAAAATCCTTATTAATCATTCCCATATTTTTGGAATCTTCTTAGGTAACATTTGACTTGGTGGAATTGGAGATTGGTCATTGGTGCGCCATTGGTGCGCTATTGGTGCGATTTTTGAGTTCTGATCTAAAATTTTGATTTTTTTAGTTTTGAGAAGAAATTTTGCACACACAAGAATAAAAATACAATCACAGTACCTGCAAAATTTCAGAGTTTTCTGTGATGTTGGAGTCTGACTTTTTATTTTTGGAACAATCAAAATCCCATAAATCGGGAAAAATGGAAACGCACCTCAGATGAGCTCAAAATGTCCGGGGAAGGCATCCAAAAATCCTTATAAATCATCCCCATATTTGTGGAATCATCTTAGGTAGCATTTTGCATGGTGGATTTTGAGATTGCTCTTATGCATTGGTTCAATGGGCCACTGGTGCGCCATTGGGGCGCTATTGGTGCGATTTTTGAGTTTTGAGCTGAAATTTTGATTTTTGTGTTTTGAGCTGAAATTTTTTACACAAAAGAATAAAAATACAATAAAACCACAAGAAAAATTTCAGATTCTTCTGAGATAAGGAAGTCCGACGTTTTATTTTCGGAACAATTAAAATCCCGTAAATGGGGAAAAGTGGAAAAGCACCTCAGATGACATCAAAATGTCCAGGAATGGCATCCAAATATCCTTATTAATCATCCCCATATTTGTGGAATCATCTTAGGTAGCAATTGACATGGTGGATTTGGAGATTCCTCATCGGTGCGCCACTGGTGCGCTATTGGGGCGCCATTGGTGCGTCATTGGTGCGCTATTGGTGCGATTTTTGAGTTTTGAGCTGAAATTTTAATTTTTGAGTTTTGAGCTGAAATTTGATACACGCACGAATAAAAATACAGTCAAACTACCTGCAAAATTTCAGACGTTTTTGAGAAGTGGAAGTCCGACTTTTTATTTTCGGAATAATTAAAATCCCGTAAATGGGGGAAAATGGAAAAGCACCTTAGATGACCTCAAAATGTCCGGGGAAGGCATCCAAAAATCCTTATTAGTCATCCCCATATTTGTGGAATCATCATAGGCAGCATTTGACTTGGGGAATTTGGAGATTGCTCTTTGGTGCGCCACTGGTGCGCTATTGGGGCGCTATTGGTGCGATTTTTGAGTTTTGAGCTGAAATTGTGATTTTTGAGTTTTGAGCTAAACTTTTGTACACACATGAATAAAAATAAAATCACTCTACCTGCAAAATTTCAGATTTTTCTGAGAAGTGGAAGTCCGACTTTTTATTTTCGGAATAATTAAAATCCCGTAAATGGGGGAAAATGGAAAAGCACCTTAGATGACCTCAAAATGTCCGGGGAAGGCATCCAAAAAGCACCTTAGGCAGGATTTGACTTGGGGGACTTGTAGATTGCTCATTGGTGCGCCACTGGTGCGCTATTGGTGCGCTATTGGTGCGATTTTTGAGTTTTGAGCTGAAATTTTGATTTTTGGTTTTTGAGCTGAAATTTTGAACACACACGAATAAAAATACAATCATGGAGCGGAGATTCTTGGAATCAAATGACGACCACTACCTGAAAAATTTTAGATATTTCTGAGTAGTGGAAGTCTGATTTTTTATTTTTAAAACAATTAAAATCCCGTAAATCGGGAAAAATGGAAAAGCACCTCAGATGAGCTCAAAATGTCTAGGGAAGGCATCCAAAAATCCTTAAAAATCTTCCAAACATTTGTGGAATCATTTTAGGCAGCATTTGACGTGGTGGATTTGGAGATTGCTCTTATGCATTGGTTCACTGGCCCAATAGCGCACCAATACCGAACCAATGGCGCCCCAATAGCGCACCAATGGCCCCATGAACCAGTGCAAAAGAGCAATCTCAAAGTCCAGCAAGTCAAATGCTACCTAAGATGATTCCACAAATATGGGGATGATATATAAGGATTTTTGGATGCCTTCCTCGGACATTATGAGGTCAACTGAGGTGCCTTTCCATTTTTCCCCATTTTTGGGATTTTAATTGTTCCAAAAATGAAAAATCGGACTTCCACATCTCAAACAAATCTGAAATTATGCAGGTATTTGGATGGAATTTTATTGGTGTGTGTACAAAATTTGAGCTCAAAACTCAAAAATCAAAATTTCAGCTCAAAACTCAAAAATCGCACAAATAGCTCAGCAATGGCGCACCAATAGTGCCCCAATGGCGCACCAGTCGCGCACCAATGGCCCAGTGAACCAATGCATAAGAGCAATCTCCAAATCCATCATGCAAAATTGTATCTAAAACAATTCCACAAACATGGGGATGATTTATAAGGATTTTTGGATGCCTTCCCTGGACATTTTTAGCTCATCTGAGGTGCTTTTCCAATTTTCCCGATTTTTGGGATTTAAATTGTTCCAAACATAAAAAGTATGACTTCCACATCTCAGAAAAAATCTGAAATTTTGCAGGTAGTTGGAATGGAATTTTATTGGTGTGTGTACAAAATTTCAGCTCAAAGCTCAAAATTCAAAATTTCAGCTCAAAACTTAAAAATCGCGCCAATAGCTCTCCAATAGCGGCTCAATGTGTCACGAACCAAGAGTGTGGCGCAGCGGATGCACACTCTCACCGTGCGGCACAAGCAAGATCGTCCCTTAACTTGTAAGCCTACCACACGCAAACACAACGAAGAGAGAGAACCATGAGAATAATAAAGCAGGAGAAATAATTGGGAGAAGACTCGGTACTATTATTAATAAACCATCAACAATAATACACGCCCAACAACCCCCCCTCACGCGTCCTATTTATATAGGTGCCGCAAGGCTCTCTCCTAGTTTGACAGTGCTAAGTAATCCTAGTCCAACACAAACTCGGTTTACTTAACCCCCACACAAACCCAATCCTAATACAACAAGGTTAGCTACTCCTAGTCACAATAGGATTCCTACCAACAACCAAAGTAGTGTCCCAACCCAACTCAAACTCCTATGCACACTAGGATTCCGGACTCCTATGCGCACTAGGATTCCGGGGTCGTGACATTCTCCACCACCTAATCTTGCAACGCCCTCGTTGCAACCCGATGATGCACCACAGCTACTCGACCCTCGAATAGTCGCTTCCGATGTTCACGCTTCCACTTCGCTTTGTGAAAATCCTTCCACTCCTCGAAATGCCAAAGCCACCGAACCATCGAACAAAACCCATGCTCCTGATCAAACCATGACCCGTACCCAGCCATATCCGGTTCCCAATCACTTGCATGCCCACTTGAACTTCGGCTACTATCCCCGCAACCTTGAACAAGTGAAACCCGCTGCTCATCATGTAATCCCATGACTCCAAGCAACGTCCTTGTACTTGTATCCCGTCGCTCACCATGTAATCCTATGGCTCCAAGCAACGTCGCTGAACCCGTCTCTACCCCGAGAACGTGTCCGTCCGCGTACCCGCGCACCCGATGTAAGAATCTACACCGTACCCCAAGCTTCATGCCAACTCTGCCCGTTGTGCATTCCTCGCTGGAACCCTCTCCACCACCCGAACCATCACAGTCCCTTGTGAATGAAGAGCACCCGATCTCTGTCCCGAAATCGGCCCGTGAAAGAACTATACCTCGCTCCCTCAACGGTCCCTCAATCCTGGATAAGCCATGAATGTCCGTCTCATCATGCCATGCAAACCCGCACCCAGCACCAATGAACGTCCCAACACCATGTCCACCATCCATAGAATGAGTCGCATTCGCACCCGCCAACCGTCGTTTGTGTGTGTCTAGGATCTCCGTAAAATCCATCACACCAACTCTCCAGTCCGGCGTCAATCCGCAACAGCCTTCTTGTATGCCACAAAATTTCCACGCAACCCGTCCAAGCTTGCCAAGTGCAACTTCGAACGAAGCTCTCCACACCCGCAATTCACCAAGGACTCCCCGCGCAATTTTGCTCCAGCAACCAAGTCTGACCTTGCAAAATCCCCTCCTAGATGCTCACAAAGTATCCACACTCCTTGCTGTCCAAAGTTCTCTCCAATTGCACTCCCAAGAGTCTCCACAATTCGACCAAGAACCAAGCCAAGCAACCCGTGCACTTTGTTTCCAAGCACCAAGAAAGTTCCCTTGAGTCTAGTCCTTCTCCTGAAGCCAAACCCCACCAAGTTTCTCCTTGGAACCTGTCTTGACTCCACACCAACAACAGTTGCTCCCAAAATTGCCTTGCACCCGTGTACCGTCCCACGCAATTTCACGCCCAACCTGCGCCAATTGTGTGCAGCCCCGCCAATTCTGCGCACCAGCCCACGCCAAGCAGCCTACCAATCGTCCAGCGTGTACCACCAGCACCCAACCGCACCAGAACACGCCTGATCAGCTCGCCAATAACGCACCAGCGCTCACAGTAATCAGCTAGCACCCGACAAACACCACGGTCGCGCAAACAATTTCAGCAACCAAGTATGATCAAGCCACAGAAAAACACCAAGAAAACTCAAGTAAAAGCTTCAAATCCTTCTCTGCCCACCCTAGTCACCTTTGTCTGCTCCAAAGCTCCACAAAACTTGCTGTCCAAACACCAAGCCAATCTACACCTCTCCATAAGATGCACCAATCGGCCAGCAAAGAATGCAACAACAAGATTGCACTTTGTCCAAGCACCAACAAAAGTCAACCAGGAAAAACAAATAAAACCACTTGATTCTCCTTCCCCTCTTGAAGCAAAAGAACCAGGTACCTTTGTTTGAAGTCGCACTCCTCGTTCCTGCCCAAACCAGCCGCACTGAATCTGCCCAGTGTCGATGCGCAACCCGCAGCACCAATTCCTGCCTCCTGTCACACCAAGTCTGCCCGTCTCACGCCAAAACCAGCAGCACCTGCACGCATCCAGCAAGCAATTCCCGCCTCCAGCCCGCACCAAGACAGCCCACAGAAAAGATATCGACAAGGCAACACCACAGAAAAAGTCGACCAACAGCAACAAAAAGATTCAACAACTCCAAGACAAAACCAAGCCTCAAAATTACCTTCAAGAGTGCGTGTGAATTTATATAAAAAGTTTCTGTACCAACCAGCCTTGCTGCAGCCCAATCGCACAAAAAGTGCGCCCAGTCGAGCCAAAAGTGCGCCCAGTCGAGCCAAAAGGCGCGCCCAGTCGCGCCAAAAAGTGCGCCCGGTCGAGCCAAAAGGCGCGCCCAGTCGAGCAAAAAGGCGCGCCCAGCAGAACCCAGAAAGCGCACCCAGTCGAGCAAAAAGGCGCGCCAAGACCTGCACCTGCGAACCAAAAGGCACGCCCAGATCTGCACCCGCGAAACAATTGGCGCACCCACCAGAACCAGCAGCGCACCAAATCGCACCAACGGCGAACCAAAAGGCACCAACGGCGAACCAAAAGGCACCAACGGCAAGTCAACAGCAAGTCAAGCTCCGCTACCACTTGTCACGGGCCAAGAGTGTGGCGCAGCGGATGCACACTCTCACCGTGCGGCACAAGCAAGATCGTCCCTTAACTTGTAAGCCTACCACACGCAAACACAACGAAGAGAGAGAGCCAAGAGAATAATAAAGCAAGGGAAATAATTGGGAGAAGACTCGGTACTATTATTAATAAACCATCAACAATAATACACGCCCAACAACCCCCCCTCACGCGTCCTATTTATATAGGTGCCGCAAGGCTCTCTCCTAGTTTGATAGTGCTAAGTAATCCTAGTCCAACACAAACTCGGTTTACTTAACCCCCACACAAACCCAATCCTAATACAACAAGGTTAGCTACTCCTAGTCACAATAGGATTCCTACCAACAACCAAAGTAGTGTCCCAACCCAACTCGAACTCCTATGCACACTAGGATTCCGGACTCCTATGCGCACTAGGATTCCGGGGTCGTGACAAATGGCGCCCCAATAGCGCACCTATGGCCTAGTGAACCAATGGATAGGAGCTATCTCCAAATCCACTATGTAAAATGCTACCTACGATGATTCCACAAATGTGGGGATGATTTATAAGGATTTTAGGATGGCTTCCCCGGACATTTTTGAGCTCATCTGAGGTGCTTTTCCATTTTTTTCAATTTACGGGATTTTATTTGTTCCAAAAATAAAAAATCGGGCTTCCACTTCTCAGACAATTCTGAAATTTTGCAGGTAGTTGGATTGGATTTTTATTGGTGTGTGTACAAAATTTCTGCTAAAAACTCAAAAAACAAAATTTCAGGTCAAAACTCAAAAATCGCACCAATAGCTCACCAATGGGGCACCAATAGCGTCCCAATGGCGCATCAACGGCGCCCCAATAGCGCACCAATGGCCCAGTGAACCAATGCATAAGAGCAATCTCCAAATCCAGCATGTCAAATGCTGCCCAAGATGATTCCGCAAATATGAGGTTGATTTATAGGGATTTTTGGATGCCTTCCTCGGACATTTTGAGGTCATCTGAGGTGCTTTTCCATTTTTCCCGATTTACGGGATTTTAATTGTTCCAAAAATAAAAATCGGACTTCCACATCTCAAAAAATCTGAAGATTTGCAGGTAGTTGGATTGAATTTTTATTGGTGTGTGTACACAATTTCAGCTCAAAAATTAAAAATTAAAATTTCTCCTCAAAACTCAAAAATCGCAGCATTGTCGCACCAATAGCGCACCAATGGCTCAGTGAACCAATGCATAAGAGCAATCTCCAAATCCACCATGTAAAATGCAACCTATGATGATTCCACAAAAATGGGAACGATTTATAAGACTTTTTGGATGCCTTCCCCGGACATTTTGAGCTCATCTGAGGAACTTTTTCATTTTTTCCGATTTACGGGATTTTAA
This sequence comes from Turnera subulata, assembly GCA_028386065.3. Taxonomy (NCBI): domain Eukaryota; kingdom Viridiplantae; phylum Streptophyta; class Magnoliopsida; order Malpighiales; family Passifloraceae; genus Turnera; species Turnera subulata. The sequence continues at coordinate 35,079 of JAKUCV010000901.1, read as the reverse complement.
TTGTTCCAAACATAAAAAGTTGGACTTCCATTTCTCAGAAAAATCTGAAATTTTGCAGGTAGTTGGATTGGATTTTTATTGTCGTGTGTACAAAATTTCCGCTCAAAACTCAAAAATCAAAATTTCAGCTCAAAACTCAAAAATCGCACCAATGGCGCCCCAATAGCGCCCCAATAGCGCACCAATAGCGCACTAATGGCGCCCCAACCTCGCACCAATCAGTGAACCAATGCAAAACAGCAATCTCCAAATCCACCACGTCAAATGCTACCTAAGATGATTCCTGAAATATGGGGATGATTTATAAGGATTTTTGGGTGCCTTCCCCTGACATTTTGAGCTCATCTGAGGTGCTTTTCCATTTTTCCCGGTTTACGGGATTTTAATTGTTCCAAAAATCCAAAGTCGGAATTCCACTTCACAGGAAATTCTGAAATTTTGCAGGTAGTTGGACTGGAATTTTGTTCGTGTGTGTACCAAATTTCAGCTCAAAACTCAAAAATTAAAATTTCAGTTTCAAAACTCAAAAATCACACCAAGAGTGCACCAAAGGCGCCCCAATAGCAGCGCACCAATGAGCAATCTCCAAATCCACAATGTTAAATGCTACCTAAGATGATTCCAGAATTATGGGGATGATTTATTATGATTTTTGAATCCCTTCCTCGGACATTTTGAGGTCATCTGAGGTGCTATTCCATTTTTCCAGTTTACAGAATTTTAATTGTTCCAAAAATCAAAAGTCGGACTTCCACTTCACAAAAAATTCTGGAATTTTGCAGGCAGTTGAACTGGATTTTTATTCGTATGTGTACAAAACTCAAAAATCAAAAATTAAAATTTCAGTTCAAAACTCAAAAATCAAAATTTCAGCTCAAAACACAAAAATTGCACCAATGGCGCCCCAATAGCGCACCAATGGCGCAGTGAACCAATGAGCAATCGCCAAATCCACCATGTTAAATGCTACCTAAGATGAATCCATAAATATGGGGATGTTTTATAAGGATTTTTGGGTGCCTTCCCCTGACATTTTGAGCCCATCTAAGGTGCTTTTCCATTTTTCCCGGTTTACGGGATTTTAATTGTTCCAAAAATCGAAAGTCGGACTTCCACTCCATAGAAAATTCTCAAATTTTGCAGGTAGTTGGACTAGATTTTTATTCATGTGTGTACGAAATTTCAGCTCAAAACTCAAAAATCAGAAATTCAGTTCAAAACTCAAAAATCGCACCAACAGTACACCATTAGTGCCCCAATAGCGCAACAATGGCGCACCAATGAGCAATCTCCAAATCCACCATGTTAAATGCTACCTAAGATGATTCAAAAATTATGGGGATGATTTCTAAGGATTTTTGGATCCCTTCCTCGGACATTTTGAGGTCATCTGAGGTGCTTTTCCATTTTTCCCGATTTATGGGATTTTAATTGTTCCAAAAATAAAAAGTCGAACTTTTACATCTCAGAAAATTCGAAAATTTTGCAGTTGGATTGAATTTTTATTGGTGTGTGTACAAAACTTCAGCTCAAAACTCAAAAATAAAAATTTCAGCCCAAAACTCAAAAATCGCACCAATAGCTCACCAATGGCGCACCAATAGCGCACCAATGGCCGAGTGAATCAATGCATAAGAGCAATCTCTAAATCCACCGTGTAAAATTCTACCTATGATGATTTCACAAATGTGGGGATGATTTGTAAGGATTTTTGCATGCCTTCCCCGGACATTTTGAGCTGATCTGAGGTGCTTTGGCATTTTTTCCGATTTACGGGATTTTAATTGTCCCAAAAATAAAAAGTTGGACTTCCATTTCTCAGAAAAATCTGAAATTTTGCAGCTAGTTGGATTGGATGTTTATTGGTGTGTGTACAAAATTTAAGCTCAAAAGTCAAAAATCAAAATTTCAGCTCAAAAGTCAAAAATCGCACCAATGGAGCCCCAATAGCGCCCCAATAGCGCACCAATGGCAGAGAGAACCAATGCATAAGAGCAATCTCCAAATCCACCATGTGAAATGCTACCTAAGATGATTCAAAAAATATGGGGATGATTTATAAGGATTTTTTGGTGCCTTCCACGGACATTCTGAGCTCATCTGAGGTGCTTTTCCATTTTTTCCGATTTATGGGATTTTAATTGTTCCAAAAAATAAAAAGTCGGACTTCCACTTCTCAAAAAAATCTGAAATTTTTTAGGTAGTTGGATTTTATTTTTATTGATGTGTGTACAAAATTTCAACTCAAAAATCAAAATTTCAGCTCAAAACTCAAAAATCGCACAAATGGCGCACCAATAGCGCCCCAATGGCGCCCCAATAGCGCACCAATGGCCCAGTGAACCAATGCATAAGAGAAATCTCCAAATCCACCATGTCAAATGCTACCTAAGATTATTCCAAAAGTATGGGGATGATTTATAGGGATTTTTGGGTCCTTCCTCGGACATTTTGAGCTCATCTGAGGTGCTTTTCCATTTTTCCCGATTTACGGGATTGTAATTGTTCCAAAAATAAAAAGTCAGACGTCCACTTCTCAGAAAATTCTCAAATTTTCAGGTAGTTTCGTTGGATTTTTATTGGTTTGTGTTCAAAACTTGAGCTCGAAACTCAAAAATGAAAATTTCAGCTCAAAACATAAAAATCGTACCAATAGCACACCATTGGCGCGCAAATGGCGCACCAATGAGCAATCTCTAAATCCACCAAGTAAAATGCAACCTATGATGATTCCACAAAAATGGGGACGATTTATAAGACTTTTTGGATGCCTTCCTTGGACTTTTTGAGCTCATCTGAGGTGCTTTTCCATTTTTTTCTGATTTACCGGATTTTAATTGTTCCAAAAATAAAAAATTGGACTTCCCCATCTCATAAAATTCTGAAATTTTGCAGGTAGTTGGATTGGAGTTTTATTTGTGTGTGTACAAAATTTTAGCTCAAAACTCAAAAATCAAAATTTCACCTCAAAACTCAAAAATCGCACCAATGCGCCCCAATAGCGTGCACCAATGGCCCAGTGAATCAATGTATAAGAGCAATCTCCAAATCAACCATGTAAAATGCTACCTATGATGATTCCAAAAATATGGGGTTGATTTATAAGGATTTTTGGATGCCTTCCCCGGACATTTTGAGCTCATCTGAGGTGCTTTTCCATTTTTTCCGATTTATGGGATTTTAATTGTTCCAAAAAATAAAAATTCGGACTTCCACTTCTCAAAAAAATCTGAAATTTTTTAGGTAGTTGGATTTTATTTTTATTGATGTGTGTACAAAATTTCAACTCAAAAATCAAAATTTCAGCTCAAAACCCAAAAATCGCACCAATGGCGCCCCAATAGCGCACCAATAGCGCACCATTGGCGCCCCAATATCGCCCTAATGGCCCAGTGAACCAATGCATAAGAGCAATCTCCAAATCCACCATGTCAAATGCTACCTAAGATGATTCCAAAAATATGGGGATGATTTGTAAGGATTTTTGGGTGCCTTCCCCAGACATTTTGAGCTCATCCGAGGTGCCTTTCCATTTTTTCCGATTTACGGGATTTTAATTGTTCCAAAAATAAAAAGTCAGACTTCCACATCTCAGAAAAATCTGAAATTTTGTAGGTAGTTGGATTGTATTTTTATTGGTGTGTGTACAAAATTTCAGCTTAAATGTCAAAAATTAAAATTTCAGCTCAAAACTCAAAAATCGCACAAATGGCGCCCCAATAGCGCACCAATGGCCCAGTGAACCAATGCATAAGAGCAATCACCAAATCCACCATGTCAAATGCTACCTATGATGATTCCAAAAATATGGGGAGTATTTATAAGGATTTTTGGGTGCCTTCCCCGGATTTTTTGAGCTAATCTGAGGTGCTTTTCCATTTTTCCCGATTTACGGGATTTTAATTGTTCCAAAAATCAAAAGTTGGACTTCCACTTCCCTGAAAAATTTAAAATATTGCAACCAGTTGGACTGGATTTTTAATAGTGTTTGTACAAAATTTCAGCTCAAAAGTAAGAAATTAAAATTTCAGCTCAAACCTTAAAAATCGCACCAATGGCGCCCCAATGGCGCCCCAATAGTGCACCATTGGCCCAGTAAACCAATGCATAAGAGCAATCACCAAAGCCACCATTTCAAATGCTACCTATGATGATTCCAAAAATATGGGAAGTATTTATAAGGATTTTTGGGTGCCTTCCCCGGACTTTTTGAGATCATCTGAGATGCTTTTCCATTTTTTCCGATTTACGGGATTTTAATTGTTCCAACAATAAAAATTCAGACTTTCACATCTCAGAAAAATCTGAAATTTTGCAGATAGTTGGATTTAATTTTTTTTTCTGTGTGTTCAAAACTTGAGCTCAAAACTCAAAAATCAAAACTTCAGCTCAAAACATAAAAATCGTACCAATAGCGCACCAATGGCGCACCAATGAGCAATATCCAAATCCACCATGTAAAATGCAACCTATGATGATTCCATAGAAATTGGGATGATTTATAGACTTTTTGGAGGCCTTCCTCGGACATTTTGAGCTCATCTGAAGTGCTTTTCCATTTTTTCCGATTTACGGGATTTTAATTGTTCCAAAAAAAAAAAGGTCAGACTTCCACATCTCAGAAAAATCTGAAATTGTGCAGGTAGTTGGATTGAATTTTGATTGGTGTGTGTACAAAATTTCAGCTCAAAACTCAAAAACCAAAATTTCAGCTCAAAACTAAAAAAACCAACCAATGGCGCACTAATAGCGCCCCAATAGCGCATCAATGGCGCCCCGATGGCGCCCCAATAGCAAACCAATGGCCCAGTGAACCAATGCATAAGAGCAATCTCCAAATCCACCATGTCAGATGCTACCTAAGCTGATTCCACAAATATGGGGGTGATTTATAAGGATTTTGAGTTCACCTGAGGTGCTTTTCCATTTTTGCCGATTTACGGGATTTTAATTGTTCCAAAAATAAAAAGTCGGACTTCGTGTAGAGTCTTTTTAGTGTAATTTTGCAGGTAGTTGGATTGGATTTTTATTCGTGTGTGTACTAAATTTCCAAATCCACCTTGTCAAATGCTACCTAAGATGATTCCACAAATATCGGGATGATTTATAAGGATTTTTGGATGCCTTCCCCAGACATTTTGAGTTCATCTGGGGTGCTTTTCCATTTTTTTCAATTTACGGGATTTTAATTGTTCCAAAAATAAAAAGTCGGACTTCCACTTCTCAGAAAAATCTGAAATTTTGCTGGTAGTTAGAGTGGATTTTTTTTTCATGTGTGTACAAAATTTCAGCTCAAAACTCAAAAATCAAAATTTCAGCACAAAAGTCAAAAATTGCACTAGTGGCGCACCAATAGCACACCAATGGCGCCCCAAAGGCGCACCAGTGGCCCAGTGAACCAATGCATAAGAGCAATCTCCAAATGCACCATCTAAAATGCTATCTATGATGATTCCACAAATATGGGGATGACTTATAAGTATTTTTGGATGCCTTCCCCGGACATTTTGAGCTCATCTGAGGTGCTTTTCCATTTTCCCGATTTACGAGATTTTAATTCTTCCAAAAAAAAAAATCGAACTTCCACTTCTCAGAAAAATCTGAAATTTCTCTGGTAGTTGGATTGCATTTTTATTGGTGTGTGTACAAAATTTCAGCTCAAAACTCAAAAATCAAAATTTCAGCTAAAAACTAAAAAAACCAACCAATGGCGCACCAGTGGTGCACCAATAGCGCCCCGATAGCGCATCAATGGCGCACCAATGGTGCCCCAATAGCGCACCAATGGCCCAGAGAACCAATGCATAAGAGCAATCTCCAAATCCACCATGTCAAATGCTACCTAAGATGTTTCCACAAATATGGGGATGATTTTGAGTTCATCTGAGGTGCTTTTCCATTTTTTCGGATTTACGGGATTTTAATTGTTCCAAAAATAAAAAATCCGACTTCCACATCTCAGAAAAATCTGAAATTTTGCAGGTAATTGGATTGGATTTATATTTTTGGGTGTACAAAATCTCCAAATCCACCATGTCAAATGCTACCTAAGATGATTCCACAAATATGGGGATGATTTATGAGGATTTTTGGATTCCTTCCTCAAAATTTTGAGGTCATCTGGGGTGCTTTTACATTTTTCCCGATTTATGGGATTTTAATGATTCAAAAAATGGAAAGTCGTACTTCCATTTCTCATAAAATTTTGAAATTTTGCAGGTAGTTGGGTTGGGTTTTTATTTGTTTTTGTAAAAAATTTCAGCTGAAAACTTAAACATCAAAATTTCAGCTCAAAACTCAAAAATCGCACCAATGGCGCCCCAATAGCGCACCAATGGCGCCCCAACGGGCCAGTGAACCAATGCATAAGACCAATCTCCAAATCCAACATGTCAAATGCTATCTAAGATGATTCAAAAATATGGGGATGATTTATTAGGATTTCTGGATGCCTTCCGCGGACATTTTGAGCTCAACTGAGGTGCTTTTCCATTTTTCCCGATTTACTGGATTTTAATTGTTCCAAAAATAAAAAATCGAACTCCCGCTTCTCAGAATATTCTGAAATTTTTCAGGTAGTTGGATTGGATTTTTATTGTTGTGTGTACAAAAGTTCAGCTCAAAACTCTAAAATCGCACCAACGGCGGAACAATAGCGCATCAACGGCGCACCAATAGCGCACCAATGGCCCAATGAACCAATGCATAAGAGCAATCTCCAAATCCAACATGTCAAACATTAGCTAAGACGATTCCACAAATGTGGGGATGATTTATAAGGATTTTTGGATGCCTTCCCCGGCCATTTTGAGCTCGTCTAAGGTGCAATCCCATTTTTCCCGATTTACGGGATTTTAGTTGTTCCAAAAATAAAAAGTCGGACTTCCACTTCTCAGAAAATTTTGAAATTTTTCAGGTAGTTGGATTGGATTTTTAATGGTTTGTGTACACAATGTCAGCTCAAAACTCTAAAATTGCACCAATAGCGCACCATTGGCGCCCCAATAGCGCACCAATGGCCCAGTGAACCAATGAATAAGAGCAATCTCCAATTCCACCACGTAAAATGCTACCTAAGATGATTCGACAAACATGGGGAAGATTTATAAGGATTTTTGGATGCCTTCCCCAGACATTTTGAGCTCATCTGAGATGCTTTTCCATTTTTCCTGATTTATGGGATTTTAATTGTTGCAGAAATAAAATGTCGGAATTCCACATCTCAGAAAATTCTGTAATTTTGCAGGTAGTTGAACTGGATTTTTAGACGTGGGTGTACAAAATTTCAGCTCAAAACACAAAAATCGCACCAGTAGCGCACCAATGGCACACCAATGAGCAATCTCCAAATCCACCACGTCAAATGCTACCTAAGATGATTCCAAAAGTATGGGGATGATTTATAAGGATTTTTGGATGCCTTCCCTGGACATTTTGACCTCATCTGAGGTGCTTTACCATTTTTCCCGATTTACGGGATTTTAATTCTTCCAAAAACAAAAAGTCAAACTTCCACATCTCAGAAAAATTTAAAATTTTGCTGGTATTTGGATTGGATTTTTATTGGTGTGTGTACAAAATTTCAGCTGAAAACACAAAAATCAAAGTTTCTCCTCAAAATTCAAAAATCGCACCAATGGCGCACCAATAGCGCAGCAATGGCGCCCCAATAGCGCACCAATGGCCTAGTGAGCCAATGCATAAGAGCAATCTCCAAATCCATCGTGTCAAACGCTACCTAAGTTTATTCCAAAAATATGAAGATGATTTATAAGGTTTTTTGAATGCGTTTCCCGGACATTTTGAGCTCATCGGGGGTGCTTTTCCATTTGTCCCGTTTTACAGGATTTTAATTGTTCCAAAAATGAAAATCGGACCTCTGCTTCTCAGAAAATTTTAAAATTTTTCTGGTAGTTGGATTGGGTTATTAATGATTTTTGTCCAAAATTTCAGCTCAAAACTAAAAAATCCTAATTTCAGCTCAAAACTCAAAAATCGCACCAATGGCGCCCCAACGAGCAATCTCCAAATCCACCATGTCAAATGCAACGTAAGAAGAATCCACAAACATGGGGTTGATTTAAAAGGATATTTGGATGCCTTCCCCGACATTTTGAGCTCATCTGAGGTGCTTTTCCATTTTTCCCGTTTTACGGGATTTTAATTGTTCCAAAAATGAAAAATCGGACTTCCGCATCACAGAAAATTCTGAAATTTTGCAGGAAGTTGGACTGGGTTTTTATTTGTTTGTGTAATAAATTAAAGCTTAAAACTGAAAAATAAAATTTCAGCTAAAAACTCAAAAATCGCACCAATGGCGCCCCAATGGGCCACTGAACCAATGCATAAGAGCAATCGACAAATCCAACATGTCAAAATGCTACGTAAGATGATTCCACAAATATGGGGACGATTTATAAGGATTTCTGGATGCCTTCCCCGGACATTTTGAGCTCATCTGAGGTGCTTTTCCATTTTTTCCGATTTACGGGATTTTAATTGTTCCAAAAATAAAAAGTCGAACTTCCACATCTCAGAATAGTCTGAAATTTTTCAGGTAGTTGGATTGGATTTTTATTTTGGTGTGTACAAAATTTCTGCTCAAAACTTAAAAATCAAAGTTTCAGCTCAAAACTTAAAAATCGCACCAATGGCGCACCAATAGCGCATCAATGGCGCCCCAATAGCGCACCAATGGCCCATTGAACCAAAGCATAAGAGTAGTCTCTAAATACACCACGTCAAATGCTACCTAAGAAGATTCCACAAATATGGGGATAATTTATAAGGATTTTTGGATGCCTTCCCCGGACATTTTGAGCTCATCTAAGGTGCTTTTCCATTTTTCCCGATTCACGGGATTTTAATTGTTCCAAAAATAAAAAGTCGGACTTCCACATCTTAAAAATTTTGAAATTTTGCAGGTAGTTGGTTGTTGGTTTGTGTAAAAAATGTCAGCTCAAAACTCAAAATCAAAATTTCAGCTCAAAACTCTAAAATTGCACCAATGGCGAGCCAATAGCGCACCACTGGCGCCCCAATGGTGCACCATTGGCCCAGTGAACCAATGTATTAGACCAATCTCCAAATCCACCATGTCAAATGCTACCTAAGATGATTCCACAAATATGGGGATGATTTATAAGGATTTTTGCATGCCTTTCCCGGTCAATTTGAGCTCATCTAAGGTGCTTTTCCATTTTTCCCGATTTACGGGATTTTAATTGTTCCAAAAATAAAAATTCGGACTAACTCATCTCAGAATATTCTGAAATTTTTCAGGTAGTTGGATTGGATTTTTATTGTTGTGTGTAGAAAATTTCAGCTCAAAACTTAAAAATCAAAGTTTCAGCTCAAAACTCAAAAATCGCACCAATGGCGCCCCAATGGCCCAATGAACCAATGCATAAGAGCAGTCTCCAAATCCACCATGTCAACTGCTACCTAAGATGATTCCACAAATATGGGGATAATTTATAAGGATTTTTGGATGCCTTCCCCAGACATTTTGAGCTCATCTAAGGTGCTTTTCCATTTTTCCCGATTCACGGGATTTTAATTGTTCCAAAAATAAAAGGGATAAGCACCTTTTTGGGTCCTCGGGTTTCACGTTTGTCCCGTTTCTATACCCGCGAGTTTTTCTGTCCCTTTTAGGTACCCCGAGTTTAGGATTTTGGCCCTTTTCTGTACCTCGGGCAGCCCGACTGATGACATGGCCAGTTGCCCGGGCAAACCTGACACGTGTCACTCTCTCATTGGACCACATCAGCAAAAAATGGGGCCCACCATACCCTACTGATTTTTATTTTCCGAAAAATAAAAAATTCGTTTTCCTGTATTTAAAATCCCTTACCGGCTGGTTGACCCGATTTTATTTCCGGTTTGTACAATACGGTCTGAGTTAGAAAAAAACCAACCCAAACAATTAAATTCCCGATTTTATTCCCCCATTTCCTATCCTTTTCTTTTTTTCTTTTTTCTTTTTTTGCCTTTTTTCTCTCTTTTATGTTACACCCAATTTTATTCCCCCCTTTATTTTTATTTTTTTTATTTTTTCTTTTTTTGCCTTTTTTCTCTCTTTTATGTTACACCCAATTTTATTCCCCCCTTTATTTTTATTTTTTTTATTTTTTTAATTTTTAATGTTTTTTTCTCCTCCCGATTTTATTCCCCCTTTCTTATTCTCTTTTTTGTCTTTTTTTCTCTCTTTTTTTTCCTCTCTTCTTCCTCCATCTACACTGCAGCCTGTAGATGCTCCCACTGGAGCCTCCACCGTCGCTGTCGAAGCACAGCCGCCACGACGGCTGCAGTGTCTACCAGCGCAGCTGCCACGAAGGTTGCCGTACCGACAGAAAACACTGGGCGCGACCAGATCGGAGAAGCGAGTACAAGGCCCGCCGCCGCTTGCTCCGATCCTGCCGCCGCATGGCCCGTCGCTGCGATCTGGAGAGGATGCCGCTGGAGGCAACGACTGACGCCTCCCCTGCTCGGTTCTGGTCGCCAACATGGACCGTCGCTGCGCCACCCACCGGCCACGCACCCGTTTACGAAAACCACACACGCCGCCACGCGAGAATACGAGCACATAACCCAGCTCACGGCACTGCTCCTCGTCACAAACCGCCCCCTACAAAACAATCCCAAAACAAACACAAGTCGCCGGAGGAGACGACCACAGTCATCAACCTACACTGGCCGAAGCTGTTACAGCGACAAACGGCCACCATGAGCCACAGCCCACCGTGACGCAACACAAAAGACACACTGGTTCATGAAATTCACATGGCTCATGCCATTAATTGTTCTCACACAATTAATTGGTTCTGCAATGGGTTCATGAATTCGTTTTAACACAAAGAAACGAATTTGTTTTTGTGAGTAGAGAAGGAGGGGAAAGGAAGAGAGTTGAGAGGTGAGTGGGGAGGAAGAAGAGGAAAAAAAGACAAAAAATAAAACAAAAAAAAAGAAAAGGATAGGAAATGGGGGAATAAAATCGGGAATTTAATTGTTTGGGTTGGTTTTTTTCTAACTCAGACCGTATTGTACAAACCGGAAATAAAATCGGGTCAACCAGCCGGTAAGGGATTTTAATAATAGGAAAACGAATTTTTGATTTTTCGGAAAATAAAAAATGGTTGGGTAAGGTGGGCCCCACTTTTTGATGATGTGGTCCAATGAGAGAGTGACACGTGTCAGGTCTGCCCGGGCAACTGGCCACGTCATCGCTCGGGCTGCCCGAGGTACAGAAAAGGGACAAACTTATAAACTCGGGTTACACAAAAGGGACAGAAAAACTCCCGGGTATACAAACGGGACAAACGCATAACTCAGGGGCCCAAAAAGGTGCTTAACCCAAAAATAAAAAGTCGGACTTCCACATCTCAGAAAACTTTGAAATTTTGCAGGTAGTTGGATTGGATATTTATTGGTTTGTGTAGAAAATGTCAGCTCAAAACTCAAAATTTCAGCTCAGAACTCTAAAATTGCACCATTGGTGCACGAATAGCGCCCCAATGGCACACCAATGGCGAACCAATAGCGCACCACTGGCGCCCCAATGGCGCACCATTGGCCCAGTGAACCAATGTATTAGAGCAATCTCCAAATCCACCATGTCAAATGCTACCTAAGAAAATTCCACAGAAATGGGGATGATTTATAAGGATTTTTGCAGTTAGTTGGACTGGGTTTTTATTGGTTTGTGTAATAAATTTAAGCTCAAAAATAAAAAAAAATTTCAGCTAAAAACTCAAAAATCGCACCAATGACGCCCCAATAGCGCACCAATAGCGCACCAATGAGCAATCTCCAAATCCACCATGTCAAATACTAGCGATTCCAAAATTATGGGGGTGATTTATAAGGATTTTTGGATGCGTTCCCCGGACATTTTGAGCTCATCTCGGGTGCTTTTCCATTTTTCCCGTTTTACGGGATTTTAATTGTTCCAAAAATGAAAAGTCAGACTTCCGCATCTCAGAAAATTCTGAAATTTTGCAGGTAGTTGAACTGGGTTTTTGTTGGTTTGTGTAATAAATTTAAGCTCAAAACTCAAAATCAAAATTTCAGCTAAAAGCTCAAAAATCGCACCAATGACGCCCCAAATGCGCACCAATGGCGCCCCAATGGGCCAGTGAACCAATGCATAAGAGCAATCTCCAAATCCAACATGTCAAATGCTATGTAAGATGATTCCAAAAATATGGGGATGATTTATAAGGATTTCTGGATGCCTTCCGCGGACAATTTGAGCTCAACTGAGGTGCTTTTCCATTTTTCCCGATTTACGGGATTTTAATTGTTCCAAAAATAAAAAATCAAACTCCTACGTCTCTCAGAATATTCTGAAATTTTTCAGGTAGTTGGAATGGATTTTTATTTTTGTGTGTACAAAATTTCAGCTCAAAACTCAAAAATCAAAGTTTCAGCTCAAAACTCAAAAATTGCACCAATGGCGCACCAATAGCGCATCAATGGCGCACCAATAGCGCCCCAATAGCGCACCAATGGCCCAACGAACCAATGCATAAGAGCAATCTCCAAATCCAACATGTCAAACCCTAGCTAAAATGATTCCACGGTTGTGGGGATGATTTATAACGATTTTTGGATGCCTTCCCCGGACATTTTGAGCTCGTCTAAGGTGCATTTCCAGTTTTCCCGATTTACGGGATTTTAGTTGCTCCAAAAATAAAAAGTTGGACTTCCACATCTCAGAAAATTTTGAAATTTTGCAGGTAGTTGGATTGAATTTTTATTGGTTTGTTTACACAATGTCAGCTCAAAACTTAAAAATCAAAATTTCAGGTCAAAACTCAAAAATTGCACCAATGGCGCCCCAATAGCGCACCAATCGCCCAGTGAACCAATGCGTAAGAGCAATCTCCAATTCCACCATGTAAAATGCTACCTAAGATGATTCCACAAACATGGGGATGATTTATAAGGATTTTTGGATGCCTTCCCCAGACATTTCGAGCTCATCTTAGGTGCTTTTCCATTTTTCCCGATTCACGGGATTTTAATTGTTCCAAAAATAAAAAGTCGGACTTCCACATTTCAGAAAACTCTGAAATTTTGCAGGTAGTTGGATTGGAAATTTATTGGTTTGTGTACAAAATGTAGCTCAAAACTCAAAATAAAAACTCTAAAATTGCACCAATGGCGCCCCAACAGCGCACCAATGGCGAACCAATAGCGCACCATTGGCGCCCCAATGGCGCACCATTGGCCCAGGAACCATTGTACTAGAGCAATCTCCAAATCCACCAAGTCAAATGCTAGCTAAGATGATTCCACAAATACGGTTATAATTTATAAGGATTTTTGGATGCCTTCCCCGGACACTCCGAGCACATCTAAGGTGCTTTTCCATTTTTCCCGATTCACGGGATTTTAATTGTTCTAAAAATATAAAGTCGGACCTCCACATCTCAGAAAACTATGAAATTTTGCCGGTAGTTGGATTGGATACTTATTGGTTTGTGTACAAAATGTCAGCTCAAAACTCAAAATCAAAATTTCAGCTCAAAACTCTAAAATTGCAGCAATGGCGCACCAACAGCGCCCCAATGGCGCACCAATGGCGAACCAATCGCGCACCATTGGCGCCCCATTGGCACCCCAATGGCGCACCATTAGCCCAGTGAACCAATGTATTAGACCAATCTCCAAATCCACCATGTCAAATGCTACCTAAGATGATTCCACAAATATGGGGATGATTTATAAGGATTTTTGCATGCCTTCCCTGGTCAATTTGAGCTCATCTGAGGTGCTTTTCCATTTTTCCCGATTTACGGCATTTTAATTGTTCCAGAAATAAAAAGTCGGACTCCCACATATTAGAATAATCTGAAATTATTCAGGTATTTGGATTGGATTTTTATTGTTGTGTGTACAAAATTTCAGCTCAAAACTTAAAAATCAAAGTTTCAGCTCAAAACTCCAAAGTCGCACCATTGGCGCACCAATAGCGCATCAATGGCGCCCCAATAGCGCACCAATGGCCCATTGAACCAAAGCATAAGAGCAGTCTCTAAATACACCACGTCAAATGCTACCTAAGATGATTCCAGAAATATGGGGATAATTTATTAGAATTTTTGGACGCCTTCCCCGGACATTTTGAGGTCATCTAAGGTGCTTTTCGATTTTTCCCGATTCACGGGATTTTAATTGTTCCAAAAAAAAAAGTCGGACTTCCACATCTCAAAAAACTTTGAAATTTTGCAGGTAGTTGGATTGGATATTTGTTGGTTTGTGTACAAAATGTCAGCCCCAAACTCAAAATCAAAATTTCAGCTCAAAACCCTAAAATTGCACCAATGGCGCACCAATGGCGAGCCAATAGTGCACCATTGGCGCCCCAATGGTGCCCCATTGGCCCAGTGAAGCAATGTATTAGACCAATCTCCAAATCCACCATGTCAAATGCTACCTAAGATGATTCCACAAATATGGGGATGATTTATAAGGATTTTTGCAGGCCTTTCCCAGTCAATTTGAGCTCATCTCAGGTGCTTTTCCATTTTTCCCGATTTACGGGATTTTAATTGTTCCAGAAATAAAAATTTGGACTAACTCATCTCAGAATAATCTGAAATTTTTCAGGTAGTTGGATTGGATTTTTATTGTTGTGTGTACAAAATTTCAGCTCAAAAATTAAAAATCAAAGTTTTAGCTCAAAACTCAAAAATCGCACCAATGGCGCACCAATAGCGCATCAATGGCGCCCCAATGGCCCAATGAACCAATGCATAAGAGCAGTCTCCAAATCCACCATGTCAAATGCTACCTAAGAAGATTCCACAAATATGGGGATAATTTATAAGGATTTTTGGATGCCTTCCCCATACATTTTGAGCTCATCTAAGGTGCTTTTCCATTTTTCCCGATTCACGGGATTTTAAATGTTCCAAAAATAAAAAGTCGGACTTCCACATCTCAGAAAACTTTGAAATTTTGCAGGTAGTTGGATTGGATATTTATTGGTTTGTGTAGAAAATGTCAGCTCAAAACTCAAAATCAAAAATTCAGCTCAAAACTCTAAAATTGCACCATTGGCGCACCAATAGCGCCCCAAT
This sequence comes from Turnera subulata, assembly GCA_028386065.3. Taxonomy (NCBI): domain Eukaryota; kingdom Viridiplantae; phylum Streptophyta; class Magnoliopsida; order Malpighiales; family Passifloraceae; genus Turnera; species Turnera subulata. Next base: position 19,993 of record JAKUCV010000901.1, on the reverse strand, counting down.
GGCGCACCATTGGCCCAGTGAACCAATGTATTAGAGCAATCTCCAAATCCACCATGTCAAATGCTACCTAAGAAGATTCCACAAATATGGGGATGATTTATAAGGATTTTTGCAGGTAGTTGGACTGGGTTTTTATTGGTTTGTGTAATACATTTAAGCTCAAAACTCAAAAAAAAATTCAGCCAAAAACTCAAAAATCGCACCAATGACGCCCCAATAGCGCACCAATAGCGCAGAAATGAGCTATCTCCAAATCCACCATGTCCAATACTACCGATTCCAAAATTACGGGGGTGATTTATAAGGATTTTTGGATGCGTTCCCCGGACTTTTTGAGCTCATCTGGGGTGCTTTTCCATTTTTCCCATTTTACGGGATTTTAATTGTCCCAAAAATGAAAAGACGGACTTCCGCATCTCAGAAAATTCTGAAATTTTGCAGGTAGTTGGAGTGGGTTTTTATTGGTTTGTGTAATAAATTTAAGCTCAAAATTCAAAAATCAAAATTTCAGCTAAAAGCTCAAAAATCGCACCAATGACTCCCCAATAGCGCACCAATGGCGGCCCAATGGGCCAGTGAACCAATGCATAAGAGCAATCTCCAAATCCAACATGTCAAATGCTATGTAAGATGATTCCAAAAATATGGGGATGATTTATAAGGATTTCTGGATGCCTTCCGCGGACAATTTGAGCTCAACTGAGGTGCTTTTCCATTTTTCCCGATTCACGGGATTTTAATTGTTCCAAAAATAAAAAGTCGGACTTCCACATCTCAAAAATTTTGAAATTTTGCAGGTAGTTGGTTGTTGGTTTGTGTAAAAAATGTCAGCTCAAAACTCAAAATCAAAATTTCAGCTCAAAACTCTAAAATTGCACCAATGGCGAGCCAATAGCGCACCATTGGCGCCCCAATGGTGCACCATTGGCCCAGTGAACCAATGTATTAGACCAATCTCCAAATCCACCATGTCAAATGCTACCTAAGATGATTCCACAAATATGGGGATGATTTATAAGGATTTTTGCATGCCTTTCCCGGTCAATTTGAGCTCATCTAAGGTGCTTTTCCATTTTTCCCGATTTACGGGATTTTAATTGTTCCAGAAATAAAAATTCGGACTAACTCATCTCAGAATATTCTGAAATTTTTCAGGTAGTTGGATTGGATTTTTATTGTTGTGTGTAGAAAATTTCAGCTCAAAACTTAAAAATCAAAGTTTCAGCTCAAAACTCAAAAATCGCACCAATGGCGCCCCAATGGCCCAATGAACCAATGCATAAGAGCAGTCTCCAAATCCACCATGTCAACTGCTACCTAAGATGATTCCACAAATATGGGGATAATTTATAAGGATTTTTGGATGCCTTCCCCAGACATTTTGAGCTCATCTAAGGTGCTTTTCCATTTTTCCCGATTCACGGGATTTTAATTGTTCCAAAAATAAAAAGTCGGACTTCCACATCTCAAAAATTTTGAAATTTTGCAGGTAGTTGGTTGTTGGTTTGTGTAAAAAATGTCAGCTCAAAACTCAAAATCAAAATTTCAGCTCAAAACTCTAAAATTGCACCAATGGCGAGCCAATAGCGCACCATTGGCGCCCCAATGGTGCACCATTGGCCCAGTGAACCAATGTATTAGACCAATCTCCAAATCCACCATGTCAAATGCTACCTAAGATGATTCCACAAATATGGGGATGATTTATAAGGATTTTTGCATGCCTTTCCCGGTCAATTTGAGCTCATCTAAGGTGCTTTTCCATTTTTCCCGATTTACGGGATTTTAATTGTTCCAGAAATAAAAATTCGGACTAACTCATCTCAGAATATTCTGAAATTTTTCAGGTAGTTGTATTGGATTTTTATTGTTGTGTGTAGAAAATTTCAGCTCAAAACTTAAAAATCAAAGTTTCAGCTCAAAACTCAAAAATCGCACCAATGGCGCCCCAATGGCCCAATGAACCAATGCATAAGAGCAGTCTCCAAATCCACCATGTCAACTGCTACCTAAGATGATTCCACAAATATGGGGATAATTTATAAGGATTTTTGGATGCCTTCCCCAGACATTTTGAGCTCATCTAAGGTGCTTTTCCATTTTTCCCGATTCACGGGATTTTAATTGTTCCAAAAATAAAAAGTCGGACTTCCACATCTCAGAAAACTTTGAAATTTTGCAGGTAGTTGGATTGGATATTTATTGTGTGTAGAATATGTCAGCTCAAAACTCTAAATTTCAGCTCAGAACTCTAAAATTGCACCATTGGTGCACGAATAGCGCCCCAATGGCGCACCAATGGCGAACCAATAGCGCACCATTGGCGCCCCAATGGCGCACCACTGGCCCAGTGAACCAATGTATTAGAGCAATCTCCAAATCCACCATGTCAAATGCTACCTAAGAAAATTCCACAGATATGGGGATGATTTATTAGGATTTTTGCAGTTAGTTGGACTGGGTTTTTATTGGTTTGTGTAATAAATTTAAGCTCAAAACTCAAAAAAAAAAATCAGCTAAAAACTCAAAAATCGCACCAATGACGCCCCAATAGCGCACCAATAGCGCACCAATGAGCAATCTCCAAATCCACCATGTGAACCGATTCCAAAATTATGGGGGTAATTTATAAGGATTTTTGGATGCGGTCCCCGGACATTTTGAGCTCATCTGGGGTGCTTTTCCATTTTTTACGTTTTACGGGATTTTAATTGTTCCAAAAATGAAAAGTCGGACTTCCGCATCTCAGAAAATTCTGAAATTTTGCAGGTAGTTGGACTGGGTTTTTGTTGGTTTGTGTAATAAATTTAAGCTCAAAACTCAAAATCAAAATTTCAGCTAAAAGCTCAAAAATCGCACCAATGACGCCCTAAATGCGCACCAATGGCGCCCCAATGGGCCAGTGAACCAATGCATAAGAGCAATATCCAAATCCAACATGTCAAATGCTATGTAAGATGATTCCAAAAATATGGGGATGATTTATAAGGATTTCTGGATGCCTTCCGCGGACAATTTGAGCTCAACTGAGGTGCTTTTCCATTTTTCCCGATTTACGGGATTTTAATTGCTTCAAAAATAAAAAATCGAACTCCTACACCTCTCAAAATATTCTGAAATTTTTCAGGTAGTTGGATTGGATTTTTATTTTTGTGTGTACAAAATTTCAGCTCAAAACTCAAAAATCAAAGTTTCAGCTCAAAACTCAAAAATTGCACCAATGGCGCACCAATAGCGCATCAATGGCGAAAGCGCCCCAATAGCGCACCAATGGCCCAACGAACCAATGCATAAGAGCAATCTCCAAATCCAACATGTCAAACCCTAGCTAAAATGATTCCACGGTTGTGGGGATGATTTATAAGGATTTTTAGATGCCTTCCCCGGACATTTTGAGCTCGTCTAAGGTGCATTTCCATTTTTCCCGATTTACGGGATTTCAGTTGCTCCAAAAATAAAAAGTTGGACTTCCACATCTCAGAAAATTTTGAAATTTTGCAGGTAGTTGGATTGGATTTTTATTGGTTTGTGTACACAATGTCAGCTCAAAACTCAAAAATCAAAATTTCAGCTCAAAACTCAAAAATTGCACCAATGGCGCACCAATAGCGCCCCAATGGCGCACCAATCACCCAGTGAACCAACGCGTAAGAGCAATCTCCAATTCCACCATGTAAAATGCTACCTAAGATGATTCCGCAAACATGGGGATGATTTATAAGGATTTTTGGATGCCTTCCCCGGACATTTCGAGCACATCTTAGGTGCTTTTCCATTTTTCCCGATTCACGGGATTTTAATTGTTCCAAAAATAAAAAGTCGGACTTCCACATTTCAAAAAATTCTGAAATTTTGCAGGTAGTTGGATTGGAAATTTATTGATTTGTGTACAAAATGTCAGCTCAAAACTCAAAATCAAAATTTCAGCTCAAAACTCTAAAATTGCACCAATGGCGCACCAACAGCGCCCCATTGGCGCACCAATGGCGAACCAATAGCGCACCATTGGCGCCCCAATGGCGCACCATTGGCCCAGGAACCATTGTACTAGAGCAATCTCCAAATCCACCAAGTCAAATGCTAGCTAAGATGATTCCACAAATATGGTTATAATTTATAAGGATTTTTGGATGCCTTCCCCGGACATTTCGAGCTCATCTAAGGTGCTTTTCCATTTTTCCCGATTCACGGGATTTTAATTGTTCCAGAAATAAAAATTCGGACTAACTCATCTCAGAATATTCTGAAATTTTTCAGGTAGTTGGATTGGATTTTTATTGTTGTGTGTAGAAAATTTCAGCTCAAAACTTAAAAATCAAAGTTTCAGCTCAAAACTCAAAAATCGCACCAGTGGCGCCACAATGGCCCAATGAACCAATGCATAAGAGCAGTCTCCAAATCCACCATGTCAACTGCTACCTAAGATGATTCCACAAATATGGGGATAATTTATAAGGATTTTTGGATGCCTTCCCCAGACATTTTGAGCTCATCTAAGGTGCTTTTCCATTTTTCCCGATTCACGGGATTTTAATTGTTCCAAAAATAAAAAGTCGGACTTCCACATCTCAGAAAACTTTGAAATTTTGCAGGTAGTTGGATTGGATATTTATTGGTTTGTGTAGAAAATGTCAGCTCAAAACTCAAAATTTCAGCTCAGAACTCTAAAATTGCACCATTGGTGCACGAATAGCGCCCCCATGGCGCACCAATGGCGAACCAATAGCGCACCACTGGCGCCCCAATGGCGCACCATTGGCCCAGTGAACCAATGTATTAGAGCAATCTCCAAATCCACCATGTCAAATGCTACCTAAGAAAATTCCACAGATATGGGGATGATTTATAAGGATTTTTGCAGTTAGTTGGACTGGGTTTTTATTGGTTTGTGTAATAAATTTAAGCTCAAAACTCAAAAAAAAAATTCCAGCTAAAAACTCAAAAATCGCACCAATGACGCCCCAATAGCGCACCAATAGCGCACCAATGAGCAATCTCCAAATCCACCATGTCAACCGATTCCAAAATTATGGGGGTGATTTATAAGGATTTTTGGATGCGGTCCCCGGACATTTTGAGCTCATCTGGGGTGCTTTTCCATTTTTCCCGTTTTACGGGATTTTAATTGTTCCAAAAATGAAAAGTCGGACTTCCGCATCTCAGAAAATTCTGAAATTTTGCAGGTAGTTGGACTGGGTTTTTGTTGGTTTGTGTAATAAATTTAAGCTCAAAACTCAAAATCAAAATTTCAGCTAAAAGCTTAAAAATCGCACCAATGACGCCCCAAATGCGCACCAATGGCGCCCCAATGGGCCAGTGAACCAATGCATAAGAGCAATCTCCAAATCCAACATGTCAAATGCTATGTAAGATGATTCCAAAAATATGGGGATGATTTATAAGGATTTCTGGATGCCTTCCGCGGACAATTTGAGCTCAACTGAGGTGCTTTTCCATTTTTCCCGATTTACGGGATTTTAATTGTTCCAAAAATAAAAAATCGAACTCCTACATCTCTCAGAATATTCTGAAATTTTTCAGGTAGTTGGATTGGATTTTTATTTTGTGTGTACAAAATTTCAGCTCAAAACTCAAAAATCAAAGTTTCAGCTCAAAACTCAAAAATTGCACCAATGGCGCACCAATAGCGCATCCATGGCGGACCAATAGCGCCCCAATAGCGCACCAATGGCCCAACGAACCAATGCATAAGAGCAATCTCCAAATCCAACATGTCAAACCCTAGCTAAAATGATTCCACGGTTGTGGGGATGATTTATAAGGATTTTTGGATGCCTTCCCCGGACATTTTGAGCTCGTCTAAGGTGCATTTCCATTTTTCCCGATTTACGGGATTTTAGTTGCTCCAAAAATAAAAAGTTGGACTTCCACATCTCAGAAAATTTTGAAATTTTGCAGGTAGTTGGATTGGATTTTTATTGGTTTGTGTACACAATGTCAGCTCAAAACTCAAAAATCAAAATTTCAGCTCAAAACTCAAAAATTGCACCAATGGCGCACCAATAGCGCCCCAATGGCGCACCAATCGCCCAGTGAACCATTGCGTAAGAGCAATCTCCAATTCCACCATGTAAAATGCTGCCTAAGATGATTCCGCAAACATGGGGATGATTTATAAGGATTTTTGGATGCCTTCCCCGGACATTTCGAGCTCATCTTAGGTGCTTTTCCATTTTTCCCGATTCACGGGATTTTAATTGTTCCAAAAATAAAAAGTCGGACTTCCACATTTCAGAAAACTCTGAAATTTTGCAGGTAGGTGGATTGAAAATTTATTGGTTTGTGTACAAAATGTCAGCTCTAAACTCAAAATCAAAATTTCAGCTCAAAACTCTAAAATTGCACCAATGGCGCACCAACAGCGCCCCAATGGCGCACCAATGGCGAACCAATAGCGCACCATTGGCGCCCCAATGGCGCACCATTGGCCCAGGAACCATTGTACTAGAGCAATCTCCAAATCCACCAAGTCAAATGCTAGCTAAGATGATTCCACAAATAAGGTTATAATTTATAAGGATTTTTGGATGCCTTCCCCGGACATTTCGAGCTCATCTAAGGTGCTTTTCCATTTTTCCCGATTCACGGGATTTTAATTGTTCTAAAAATATAAAGTCGGACCTCCACATCTCAGAAAACTATGAAATTTTGCCGGTAGTTGGATTGGATTTTTATTGGTTTGTGTACAAAATGTCAGCTCAAAACTCAAAATCAAAATTTCAGCTCAAAACTCTAAAATTGCAGCAATGGTGCACCAACAGCGCCCCAATGGCGCACCAATGGCGAACCAATAGCGCACCATTGGCGCCCCATTGGCACCCCAATGGCGCACCATTAGCCCAGTGAACCAATGTATTAGAGCAATCTCCAAATCCACCATGTCAAATGCTACCTAAGATGATTCCACAAATATGGGGATGATTTATAAGGATTTTTGCGTGCCTTCCCTGGTCAATTTGAGCTCATCTGAGTTGCTTTTCCAATTTTCCCTATTTACGGCAATTTAATTGTTCCAGAAATAAAAAGTCGGACTGCCACATATCAGAATAATCTGAAATTATTCAGGTAGTTGGATTGGATTTTTATTGTTGTGTGTACAAAATTTCAGCTCAAAACTTAAAAATCAAAGTTTCAGCTCAAAACTCCAAAGTCGCACCAATGGCGCACCAATAGCGCATCAATGGCGCCCCAATGGCCCATTGAACCAAAGCATAAGAGCAGTCTCTAAATACAACACGTCAAATGCTACCTAAGATGATTCCAGAAATATGGGGATCATTTATTAGAATTTTTGGACGCCTTCCCCGGACATTTTGAGCTCATCTAAGGTGCTTTTCCATTTTTCCCGATTCACGGGATTTTAATTGTTCCAAAAAAAAAAAGTCGGACTTCCACATCTCAAAACACTTTGAAATTTTGCAGGTAGTTGGATTGGATATTTATTGGTTTGTGTACAAAATGTCAGCTCCAAACTCAAAATCAAAATTTCAGCTCAAAACCCTAAAATTGCACCAATGGCGCACCAATGGGGAGCCAATAGCGCACCATTCGCGCCCCAATGGTGCACCATTGGCCCAGTGAAGCAATGTATTAGACCAATCTCCAAATCCACCATGTCAAATGCTACCTAAGATGATTCCAAAAATATGGGGATGATTTATAAGGATTTTTGCATGCCTTTCCCGGTCAGTTTGAGCTCATCTCAGGTGCTTTTCCATTTTTCCCGATTTACGGGATTTTAATTGTTCCAGAAATAAAAATTTGGACTAACTCATCTCAGAATAATCTGAAATTTTTCAGGTAGTTGGATTGGATTTTTATTGTTGTGTGTACAAAATTTCAGCACAAAACTTAAAAATCAAAGTTTTAGCTCAAAACTCAAAAATCGCACCAATGGCGCACCAATAGCGCATCAATGGCGCCCCAATGGCCCAATGAACCAATGCATAAGAGCAGTCTCCAAATCCACCCTGTCAAATGCTACCTAAGAAGATTCCACAAATATGGGGATAATTTATAAGAATTTTTGGATGCCTTCCCCAGACATTTTGAGCTCATCTAAGGTGCTTTTCCACTTTTCCCGATTCACGGGATTTTAAATGTTCCAAAAATAAAAAGTCGGACTTCCACATCTCAGAAAACTTTGAAATTTTGCAGGTAGTTGGACTGGATATTTATTGGTTTGTGTAGAAAATGTCAGCTCAAAACTTAAAATCAAAATTTCAGCTCAAAACTCTAAAATTGCACCATTGGCGCACCAATAGCGCCCCAATGGCGCACCAAGGTCGAACCAATAGCGCACCATTGGCGCCCCAATGGCGCACCATTGGCCCAGTGAACCAATGTATTAGAGCAATCTCCAAATCCACCATGTCAAATGCTACCTAAGTTGATTCCACAAATATGGGGATGATTTATAAGGATTTTTGCAGGTAGTTGGACTGGGTTTTTATTGGTTTGTGTAATACATTTAAGCTCAAAACTCAAAAAAAAAAATTCAGCTAAAAACTCAAAAATGCACCAATGACGCCCCAATTGCGCACCAATAGTGCACCAATGAGCAATCTCCAAATCCACCATGTCAAATACTACCGATTCCAAAATTATGGGGGTGATTTATAAGGATTTTTGGATGCGTTCCCCGGACTTTTTGAGCTCATCTGGGGTGCTTTTCCATTTTTCCCGTTTTACGGGATTTTAATTGTCCCAAAAATGAAAAGACGGACTTCCGCATCTCAGAAAATTCTGAAATTTTGCAGGTAGTTGGAGTGGGTTTTTATTGGTTTGTGTAATAAAGTTAAGCTCAAAACTCAAAAATCAAAATTTCAGCTAAAAGCTCAAAAATCGCACCAATGACGCCCCAATAGCGCACCAATGGCGGCCCAATGGGCCAGTGAACCAATGCATAAGAGCAATCTCCAAATCCAACATGTCAAATGCTATGTAAGATGATTCCAAAAATATGGGGATGATTTATAAGGATTTCTGGATGCCTTCCGCGGACAATTTGAGCTCAACTGTGGTGCTTTTCCATTTTTCCCGATTCACGGGATTTTAATTGTTCCAAAAATAAAAAATCGAACTCCTACATCTCATAATATTCTGAAATTTTTCAGGTGGTTGGATTGGGTTTTTATTGTTGTGTGTACAAAATTTCAGCTCAAAACTCAAAAATCAAAGTTTCAGCTCAAAACTCTAAAATCGCACCAATGGCGCACCAATAGCGCATCAATGGCGCACCAATAGTGCCCAAATAGCGCACCAATGGCCCAATGAACCAATGCATAAGAGCAATCTCCAAATCCAACATGTCAAACCCTAGCTAAGATGATTCCACGATTGTGGGGATGATTTATAAGAATTTTTGGATGCCTTCCCTGGACATTTTGAGCTCGTCTAAGGTGCATTTCCATTTTTCCCGATTTACGGGATTTTAGTTGTTCCAGAAATAAAAAGTCGGACTTCCACATCTCAAAAAATTTTGAAATTTTGCAGGTAGTTGGATTGGATTTTTATTGGTTTGTGCACACAATGTAAGCTCAAAACTCAAAAATCAAAATTTCAGCTCAAAACTCTAAAATTGCACCAATGGCGCACCAATAGCGCCCCAATGGCGCACCAATGGCCCAGTGAACCAATGCGTAAGAGCAATCTCCAATTCCACCATGTAAAATGCTACCTAAGATGATTCCGCAAACATGGGGATGATTTATAAGAATTTTTGGATGCCTTCCCCAGACATTTTGAGCTCATCTGAGATGCTTTTCCATTTTTCCCGATTTATGGGATTTTAATTGTTCCAGAAATAAAAAGTCGGACATCCACATCTCAGAAAATTCTGAACTTTTGCAGGTAGTTGAATTGAATTTTTAGTCGTGGGTGTACAAAATTTCAGCTCAAAACTCAAAAATCGCAACAATAGCGCCCCAATGGCGCACCAATGAGCAATCTCCAAATTCACCATGTAAAATGCTATGTAAGAAGAATCCACAAACATGGGGTTGATTTATACGGATTTTTGAATGCCTTCCCCGGACATTTTGAGCTCATCTGAGGAGCTTTTCCATTTTTCCCGTTTTACGGGATTTTAATTGTTCCAAAAATGAAAAGTCGGACTTTCGCATCTCAGAAAATTCTGAAATTTTGCAGGTAGTTGGACTGGGTTTTTACGGGTTTGTGTAATAACTTTAAGCTCAAAAATCAAAATAAAATTTCAGCTAAAAACTCAAAAATCGCACCAATGGCGCCCCGATGGGCCACTGAACCAATGCATAAGAGCAATCTCCAAATCCAACATGTCAAATGCTACGTAAGATGATTCCTTAAATTTGGGGACGATTTACAAGGATTCCTGGATGCCTTCCCCAGACATTTTGAGCTCATATGAGGTGCTTTTCCATTTTTTCCGATATACGGGATTTTAATTGTTCCAAAAATGAAAAGTCGAACTTCCACATCTCAGAATAATCTGAAAATTTTCAGGTAGTTGGATTGGATTTTTATTTTTGTGTGTACAAAATTTCAGCTCAAAACTTAAAAATCAAAATTTCAGCTCAAAACTCAAAAATCGCACCAGTGGCGCACCAATAGCGCATCAATGGCGCGCCCCAATAGCGCACCAATGGCCCATTGAACCAATGCATAAGAGCAGTCTCTAAATCCACCATGTCAAATACTACCTAAGATGAATCCACAAATATGGGGATAATTTATAAGGATTTTTGGATGCCTTCCCCGGATATTTCGAGCTCATCTAAGGTGCTTTTCCATTTTTCCCGATTCACAGGATTTTAATTGTTCCAAAAGTAAAAAGTCGGACTTCCACATTTCAGAAACTTTGAAATTTTGCAGGTAGTTGGATTGGAAATTTATTGGTTTGAGTACAAAATGTCAGCTCAAAACTCAAAATCAAAATTTCAGCTCAAAACTCTAAAATTGCACCAATGGCGCACCAATAGCGCCCTATTGGCGCACCAATGGCGAACCAATAGCGCACCATTGGCGCACCGTTGGCCCAGTGAACCAATGTATTAGAGCAATCTCCAAATCCACCATGTCAAATGCCACCTAAGATGATTCCACAAATATGAGGATGATTTATATGGATTTTTGGAAGCGTTCCCCGGACATTTTGAGCTCATCTGGGGTGCTTTTCCATTTTTCCCGTTTTACAGGATTTTAATTGTTCCAAAAATGAAAAACCGGACTTCTGCACCTCAGAAAACTCTGAAATTTTGCAGGTAGTTGGATTGGGTTTTTATTCTTTTATGTTAAACATATTTGCTCAAAACTCAAAAATCAAAATTTCTGCTCAAAACTCAAAAATCGCACCAACGGCGCCCCAATAGCGATCCCATGGCGTCCCGATGGCCCACTGAATCATTGCATAAGAGCAATCTCCAAATCCTCCATGTCAAATGCTACCTAAGAAGATTCCACAAATATGGGGATGATTTATAAGGATTTTTGGATGCCTTCCCCGGACATTTTGAGCTCATCTGCGGTGCTTTTTCATTTTTCCCGATTTACGGGATTTTAATTGTTCCAAAAATAAAAAGTCAAACTTCCCCAACTCAGAAAAATCTGAAATTTCTCAGGTAGTTGGATTGGATTTTTACTGGTGTGTGTACAAAATTTCAGCTCAAAACCCAGAAATTAAAATTTCAGCTCAAAACTCAAAAATCGCACCAATGGCGCACCAATAGCGCCCCAATGGCGCCCCAATAGCGATCCAATGGCGCGCCAATGGCCCAGTGAACCAATGCATAAGAGCAATCTCCAAATCCAACATGTCAAATGCTACCTATGAAGATTCAACAATTCTGGGGATGATTTATAAGGATTTTTGGATGCCTTCCCCGGAGATTTTTAGTTCATCTGGGGTGCTCTTCCATTTTTCCCGATTTACTGGATTTTAATTGTTCCAAAAATAAAAAGTCGAACTTCCAGTTCTCTGAAAAATTTGAAATTTTGCAGGTAGTTGGATTGGATTTTTATTTGTTTGTGTACAAAATATCAGCTCTAAACTCAAAAAACAAAATTTCAGCTAAAAACTCAAAAATCGCACCAGTGGCGCCCCATTGGGCTAGTGAACCAATGCATAAGAGCAATTTCCAAATCCACCACGTCAAATGCTACCTAACAAGATTTCAAAAATATGGTGATGATTTATAAGGATTTTTGGATGCCTTCCCCAGACATTTTGAGCTCCTCTGAGGTGCTTTTCCATTTTTCACGATTTACGGGATTTTTTGTTCCAAAAATAAAAAGTCGGACTTCCACTTCTCATAAAAAATCTGAAATTTTTCAGGTAGTTGGATTGGATTTTTATTGGCGTGTGTACAAAATTTCAGCTCAAAACCCAAAAAGCAAAATTTCAGCTCAAAATCAAAAATTGCACCATTGGCGCACCAATGAGCAATCTCCAAATCCACCATGTCAAATGCTACAGATTCCAAAAATATGGGGATGATTTATATGGATTTTTGGATGCGTTCCCCAGACATTTTGAGCTCGTCTGGGGTGCTTTTCCATTTTTCTCGTTTTACATGATTTTAATTGTTCCAAAAACGAAAGCCGGACCTCCGCATCTCAGAAAATTCAAAAATCGCACCAATGGCGCACCAATAGCGCATCAATGGCGCCCCAATGGCCGAGTGAACCAATGCATAAGAGCAACCTCCAAATGCATCATGTCAAACGCTACCTAAGAAGATTCCACAAATATGGGGATGATTTATAAGGATTTTTGGATGCCTTCCCCGGATTTTTTGAGCTCATCTGAGGTGCTTTTCCAATTTTCCTGATTCACGGGATTTTAATTGTTCCAAAAATTAAAAGTCGGACTTCCACGTCTCAGAAAACTTTGAAATTTTGCAGGTAGTTGGATTGAATTTTTATTGGTATGTGTACGAAATGTAACAGCCCTGGTAAAATTTATATTTTTACCGGAACTGTAAAAGACCATGTACAGTAATTTACCTTATAAAATTAATCTTGGGTAATTAATTTAAGGTAAATCAAGCATTGGATTCCGATATCGAGTATTGTCCCACGTTCGGGAATTTTATGCGGATATTCTGGACCAAGTTAACATTTTTTCGGTCCAAAAATCTTTAGAAAAAGTCGAGTTTAACCTCAAACGAACGGACCAAAAATAAAGTAAAGGGGTAAAATAGTTATTTGCTGGTCCGGACAGTACCCGCTTAATTAAGCAGGTTAATCATACCAGCACGTGTCGACCTCGCAGCTGCAATATCAGTTGCATCTTCCATAATCTTTATCAGTTTACTCCAGCTGCACCATGCATGCGGTGTATTTTAACTTAAGCTAATGTCTTCTTTCACACCATTCCTGCACCACTAAATCAACCAAGTCTATAAACTGTGCTCTTCTTGCTTGATCTTGCACAGTATACACAAACTACTCCTACAGCTAAAAACCCATAACCAGTAAACACAAATCCAGTGCCTTACCTGCAACATACTAACCAGTGTAACCAAGGAAGAAAAAAGAAAAAACAAAACAACACCATACGCCACCGTTTTGAAACAACCCCTCATTAACTTTTCTTTTTCTTCTTCAGTCCTCCTTTCTCCTCCAAACCGACCACCCGGACCACCGCCACCATCCAGTCACCACCGTCGCCGCCCCTCTTTCCTCTCCTCTCTCGCGTCGCCTCCCTCCTTCTTCCTCGCCGTCGCTGCAAGTCACCGCGCCTCCTCCTCCATGCGACGCCGACCTAGTCGCACGCCTGCAGCACCAGCAGCCACCGCCGCCTCCACCTTCGCTTCTCCTCTCCGTCGCCTCGCCTCGCTGTTGTTTCCACGTCGTGCCGCCGCTGCAACTCACGAAGATGAGCAGTCGTCCACGGGTTGAAGATGACCCGGTTGAGACGGGTTTGACCCGGTTGGGTCTGGGTTAGGGTAATGGGCTGATGGTACTGGGCCTGCTACGTGGGTTCCTGCCTGGGCTGCTACCTAGCCTGGATTTGAGCTCAAGTGGCGGGCCGGGCTTGAATCTTGGGCCCATTCTAGATTTATTAAAAAAAAGAAGAAAATACATATAGATATAATTCTGAAATATAGAGTATACTATGGAAAAGAAATATGGTTATCTTATGATAATATGATGAGTATAAATTATGGAGTTTTGGTAATTAAAAATGGGATATATATGTTGGAGAAAAATATGTATGTTATGGCAAATTAGTTTTATGGAAAATCCCGGAAAGGGGTAGTATCCAAAATTAAATAATACCGGGGTAGATAAAGATACAATTATCATTTGCACATCATTACTATGCATCTTATGTGGAAATATTCATTGTTTATTATAGGAGCTGATAACGAGCAGTACAACGAGGAACCGGATTTGGAACCTGTTGAGGAGTTCCAAAACTGATAATCGGCTAAGGTGAGGATGCATAACCTATGATATGTTGCCTGTAATACTGTTGTGATATTTCTGTTGCTTGAATTGTTGATGGAACTGCTGTGTTGGTTTGTTGGGAATCTCTGCTATTGTCGTTGTTGTTGAACTAATATGATGGACATCCTAAGGAATTGGATAATTAAAAATTGTGTTGATGACTTAAATGTCACGTGGGAAGTAGTGGTGCGACTTGATGGTTAGAGGCTGTTTTGTGGTGACCATGATCGAGTTATTTAAGCATGTCTACGCTTGGGATGTCTATCCCTATTTAATATTTGGGATGTCTATCCCTATTTGAATATTGGGATGTCTATCCCGGGTTCTCTTTTGATCTGGCACCCGGAACATGTTGATAACCTGGTACGACCCTAGCTTGTCCAGTGACGGGCCCAAATATTAAAATTTGAAGAGTTAAGTTGACTAGTCATGTTTTAGTATATTTCTTATTGCTTGATTCTCTTTCCTTCCTTGAAGTTTTATGGTTGCTTGCATATCACTGTTTATCCATGATTGTACTTTATTGTACCGGTGAGCGTTTCGGACTCACCCCTCGCCTGCGTGGTTTCATCACGTAGGATGAGTTGCTCGTAGTACAGGTACGATGTACGACCAGCTGCTGTATCTTCTTCACTTGACCTCGGATCCATACCTCCGCTGCATGTGCATAGAGTCTTCCGCTGCTATTTTCTCATCACTCTGTCCCTGTTGTTGTTCTATATTTTCTATTGTTGTTATTGAGTGTTGTTGTATTATGACCATAATAAAGGTCCCCGTACTCGGGTGACGGATGTTATCTGGATCTTCGTTGTACTAAACTCTGTTATGTAATTATTGTTCGCTATTTGTAAGTTCGGAAAGGCTAAGCTAGAGGGGGGGTGAATAGCTTTAGCCCTAAAACTGAAAATATTTGCAGGAAATAAGATGCGGAATTGAAAGAAGGACACAAGAGATTTTTATACTGGTTCACACACAACTAATTTGTGGCTAATCCAGTCCTTCAAGGTTCACTTGAAGAGTTCACTATCTACCGTTAAGCTTCCGGGTGCTTAACAAACCGTTTACAGCCTAGGAATTCTAATCACAAGAATCCTACACACTTGCTTGAAGATACCTCACTTCAAGACTTCTCTCAAGGAAAGAAAATCACTCTTCCTATGAGTAGCTACAAGGGAACAAACCTCCCTTTCAGAGTATGAACAACACTACAAAGATTACTCAAACAAAAGCTCTCTCAAGAGTGGGTATGAGTTACAATTAAGCACTAATAAGGCAACCCTCAATAATCTCAACGGAATTGGCTCTTTAAACTTGAATGATTGTTTTGCAATGAATGATGAATGAATAGAGAGTTGATTGGTGTTGAAAAACAGCTAAAAATGCTCAATATGTAGCTCTGAAAAGTCATGGAGCCGTTTGAAATGCACCCAAGAAAACACCTTTAAACAAAGCTTAGTGGGTGCTGAAAAGTTGTCTGCTCAACGGCTACAACATCGATGTTTAAAGGTAGAACATCGATGTTTTGCCCATCAAATTTGAATTTTGGGCTAACGGTAACTAAAACATCGATGTTCTATATCCCAACATCGATGTTATTTTGATTCTGTGAAAATGAGATGAAAACTGATCTGTGAAGAACATCGATGTTTTCATTCCAACATCGATGTTATTTTGCTTCTGTGAAAAATGATTGAAGCTGATCATTTGAAGAACATCGATGTTATGGAATAGAACATCGATGTTTTGCTTATGCAAAAATGTTTTCAAGTGTGACGGTCACGAGAACATCGATGTTTGGAAAGCCAACATCGATGTTTTTAGCCTTCTGCCATCATTTGAGAAAATGGTTGAAACCAAGAACATCGATGTTTGGGATGCCAACATCGATGTTATTTGCCTACTGCCGTTTTTGAAAAATTGTTCAAAGGTAGGAACATCGATGTTTAAATCATAACATCGATGTTATTTTGGCTCGGCAAAACAAATTTGAAAACTCAAAAGAAGAACATCGATGTTTGAAATAGGGACATCGATGTTATGCTGGGGCAGGGCAGTTTTTGATTGCAACGGTCATGTGAACATCGATGTTTGGGATTCCAACATCGATGTTCAAACCTTACTGCCTATTCTGGAAAGACATTTGAAGGCAGGACATCGATGTCTAGAATTTCAACATCGATGTTCATTGCTTAAAGGCATGTTTGATCATTGAAATGATGTTATGAAATGCATGAGTAAAACTTACTTTATTTTGAGCCAATGCCTAAGAGAAGTTGAGTGTTTTACCTTGTACAAGGGGGTCCTAACTTCTCTTGCTCTTTTTGCACTTCAACTCTTGATCATATCTTCACTTGAATTCTTGATCACTTTGGTTGAGTTCACTTCGGTTGAGTGCTTGTTTGCTTGATTTCTTTTTGCTTCATCTTTGTTATGATCTTGGTTTGTCATTTATCAAAACCTGTAATGAATGAACCATGAAGACATAGGTTCTAATACTATTGTAATAAAATAGTTCTGGCTTGTGTTTACTCTGTAAGGTAAATGCGGGTCGGGGCGTTTCTTTTTTGGTAGCGGAGCAGGCAGTAGGTCTTTAGGGTGATAATTGTGCTTGTTTGTTTGTCTGATTGTGCATAGTCTGGGCTTGACCTTGATATGATATAACATGCATGCGTACATTTTCATATAGGAATGAATGGATCCGGTGGAAGGAAATCAGCATGCTGAGTAGCGTTTTAACGATTGTAACGCCCCGATTTTCGTTAATTGATTTTTACGGAATTTTTAGAATGTTATGTTGCTATCGTCATAGAATCAGCCGAGTTCATAGGTTCTTGTTTTCGTCAGACTTTTATCTTGAATATAGGTTTCTTAGTATTATGTCTAGGCTTTAGTAACTTTTCTCTATGTGCTTTTGTTTGCTATTTGACCACAAACCTTATTCTTATGAGTTAAAATTTTATCCTCTTCGTTACGACCAAGAAGATTAAAATTAAATTCGGGGACCGAAGTTTCTAACAGGGGAAGAATGTAATACCCGGTAACTAATATAGATGATAATATTTTGAGCTATTGTGAAATAAATATTAGTACAGTAGGCTCTTAAGAATATTAAAAGCCCAAACCTCTATAAAGCAATCTTGCCAACAAAGCCCATAGCACTAATCTTACTAAGCCCATTTGGATAGCTTTAGTTTTGTCGGTTAACATACATATATATAAACCTAGTTTTGTCAGTTAACATACATGTATATAAACCTAAGGGGCAAACCTACTACTACAACTTTTTCTATTCTTTTCCTGCGCGGTTTCGTGTGAAGCAACAAGAAAGGAATAGCT